>BQKZ01001856.1:37202-47896 GCA_036244855.1 Temnopleurus reevesii | reverse complement strand
TAAATGGGGTCTTAGTCAGACAAAGTTGTTTTTTTTTAATTTCTTTTAATAATTTCCAATTACATTTTAAAGAGCATCTGAAAATATCTTTTGAGGTCATATTTCACCTGTTAAAATTTTGCAAAAAAGCAAAAAACAAACGAGATAGTTCAGGTTGCGCCATTTTTGTAGGTTCTGTCGGTGGAGGGAGTCCAAACAATTTTTTGCCTTATCGGAGGGCAGTGTGAATAGGAAGAATGAGACACTCAACAAAATGTCACCAAATTGACCTTGCCAATAGTCATTTTGTGCAAACATATCTTCAATTCCATTTACCCCATTCATTTTTATCCATTGTGTAGCTTGTCCAATTGAGGACTCGTGTGTTCTAAAAGCACCCATCTTTGCACATTCTCATATTGGTATCGTATGGAAGCCAATATGTGTGCATTTTTAGTTTAGATAAACAGCGAAAGACTATTTTTGGTTAAAATCACTGCCTCATCCAGATTTCAGAGATCTTAAAAATCATTATTTTCAACTCCTTCAATTGTCAAAGTAGCAGTTTATTTGTGAAAAGACATGATGATGATGATGATGATGATGGCCTTTTGTATAGCATCGGTCTTCGCCTCAGCTGGACGCTCATGAATGTTCAAATAACAATCCATTCAACAATTATACCTCTTGTTTGAAACTTCCATTTTGCAGTGAGTAGCAACTTTTTTCCTTTGACAATCTACAAAATATATGAGCAATTTTTGACCTGAATTTTATACTTGACTTCTATTCAGATGACACCAAAAACATAATAACTCATACCCGATGTTCGAATTTCATGTGAAAATAACAGATATTCAACACCTTGAGCTTGATGCATGCACATGTAAAGTGATACTGTATGAAGCAGTTTTATATGACATTAGAAGATTCACTGTCTTCTACATGTACATGTATTGCCCCATTCAGAATATCGCTGAGCAACCAATGAGCCTCCAGAGGTGCCATTGTAATGCCGATACTGCTAAAAAAAATATTTATCGTTATTCACCTGGTGTTTGTGGAGGATAATTAGAATGGGGTATATCTGCTACATCTTTTGTAGTTCAAAAGAAATGTTAAACCACAGCATATAGCAAGGGATAACTACCTCTATCCAAGTTTTTTTTTTAGAGTAAATAAGGTTTTGAAGAAAAAAAATAGAATTGCAAAAATGAAATTCATGATTTTCAGGTATAGCCAACTAGTCTTTGAAAATTTCATGAACCAAAGACATATATATAATTGCAAGGTAATCCTGAAATTTAATGATATATTGCACATAATTTTTCATTTTGTTTATGAAACAAATAAATGATTGAGTTTTCCTACTTTTCTTGCCTCCTTCTTTCCCATAACATGTATGTGTTTGCGTTTATGTGATTGTGTGCATGTGCTGTATGGATATGCATATAGTGTGATGAAATTTATGAAGATTGACTTCTAGTGAAGTAAATGTGAAGAATCAGTATGCATTAAGAAGTAAGATGGTACACATATATTTGGTAGGTATATTCAGCCTCCATAAGCAGAAGGTACTCATGGTCATACACTTGTCGTGTTTGCCATGATATTTATTTAAATTGCCTTGTCATTATCTGAACAGAAGAGCAGGAATCAGCCAATGCAACAAGAAGTCCACTGGAGGTTGCTGAAGAGACGACAAATGCTACAGCTCTGCAGAATGCCACCGAGGTTTCGGTAACCCCAAAGTCAGGCAACGAAAGTTCTGTGACAGTAGATGTGACCGACTCGGTTGCAACAAACGCAACAGAAGAGTCACCAGTCCCGGATGGTTCCGTAACTCAAAACTCTAACGTCTCTAGTAACACTTCATCAACTGTGTCCGATCCAGGTGTGCCAAACGTCAATGCCAGTACTGCAGATCCAGCTGTAGAAGGGTCTACACCCTCAAATGACACTCTTGATCAGAACTCTACAAGGTCAGGATCACCTACAAATACAACAGAAGTACACAGCAGTAGTGCAGTTGAATCAAGCAATGCAACAGAAGTATCAAGTAACTCAACAGATGCTGCTAGTAATGTTAAGGATGCACAGCATAATGCAACAAATGTACCAAGTAATAGAACAGATGCACCAAGTGGTCCAACAGATGTAAGTAACTCTACAGAATCTTCAAGTAGTGCATCTACTAATGCAACAAACACATTAATTAATGGAACAAGTGCAGCAGATGCATCCAGCAATGCTACAGATACTACCAGCAGTTCAACAGATGCACATAGTAATGCGACAGAGTTACCAAGTAGTGCACCAGACACACCTAGTAATACAACACTTGTATCAAGTAATGTGACAGTTCTTTCAAATAATGCAACAGATTCTTCAAGTAGTGAATCTGTTCCTTCAAGCAATGAGACGGGTCCTTCAAGCAATGTAACGGTTGCTTCAAGTAACGCAACAGTTCCTTTAGGCAATGCAACAGTTCCTTCAGGCAATGTATCAGTTCCTTTAGGCAATGCATCAGTTCCTTCAAGTAATGCAACAGTTCCTTCAAACAATACATCGGTTTCATCGAGCAATGGAACAGTTCCTTCAAGCACCGAAACAGTTCCTTCAAGTAATACAACAGTTCCTTCGAGCAACGCAACAGTTTCTTCGAACAACACAATAGTTCCGTTGAGCAACGCAACAGTTCTGTCAAGTAACGTAACAGTTCCTTTGAGCAACACAACAGTTCCATCGAGCAACACAACAGTTCCTTCGAGCGATGCAACAGCTAATTCGAGCAACGCAACCGTTCCTTCAAGTAATGAAACAGTTCCTTCAAGCAACGCAACAGTTCCTTCGAGCAACGCAACAGTTCCTTCGAGCAACGAGACAGATCCTTTGAGCAACGAAACAGTTCCTTCTAGTAACACAACGGTTCCTTCAAGCAATGCAACAGGTTCTTCAAGTAACACGACAGTTGCTTCAAGTAATGCAACAGTTCCTTCTAACAATGCATCAGTTCCATCAAGCAACGCTACAGTTCCTTCAGGTAACGCTACAGTTCCTTCAAGTAACGCAACAGATACACTACCTAAAGGTGGTGATGAGGGTACAGGGGATGTGCCAATGAGAGGAGATGGCACTGTTCAACAAGGTATGTTGTTGTTGCATGGGATGTGTATTCAAGAGTGCGTTCCTTTTCCTTCCAATCTCAAATCAGAATCTTTGCCTTGTACACATGATTAGAGGGTACTGCATTCACTGGACATTTGTAATGTCTTGGTAAAGTCCATGTTATACGCTTAAACACACATTATGCTTTGACCTTACACTATGCGTCATGTTTGTTCAAAAGAGTTTATAAATCGTTGTGGGATGGGAAAGGGATATTTGTGAAAAGGTATATTTTTCCAAAATCACAGAAAGTTCAATGCATTATATCTCCCCAGATATGTTAAATCCTTTTTGCAATGTTAAAAGCCAGTATTTTATTTGACTAACATTTCCTTTCAACAAAAGCCTTTTCTTTCTTAACACAGAAGTCTCTAATTGCTTGGTATCATTTCACTCTCTGTGTTTGTTTTTTCAGGACATGATGTGGATGATGGAAGACCAATCATCGATTTTGGAGGTAAATTCAAGTGGATGAACATTTGTAGGGTTAATATGGGCAATTGCAGCGAAATACCTATACAATCAAATCTGTCTTAGCCGTCATTGTCTATAGTGACAACCCGTAAAGTCGTTACGTAAGTTTATTCTTTTGAGATGAAAATATGAGTTACATACCTGTTTAAAGAGTTCACTTGTCTGCAGTGCCCCTCTATTGTGGGTTTCACTTTGTTGACCATTATAGACAGGTTTGACTTATTTCCATATTTCAGAAGGTTTATATTTTCTCCACTTTATATTGTAAATGGGCAACATTTCTGGGATTCTTACCTGAATTGGAGCTTATTGATACATTCCATTTGTGAGGTTTTAATATGAGGCTTTATGTTCTAGTAAATACAGTACTCCAATTGAAAATGTATTGCATGCTATCATTCGCAATGTAATCATTGTCGCAAATGAGTGATTTCTGTTGTGTAATGTCTCTCTCACTCCATTGCACAACATGAAAATTAAAGCCATATTGAACTGAAGAAGTTACTTAGTGATCCCTAACTAGTGTGTCTATGGGGATGTTGCTCAAAATCAACTGCAACTTTGAAAATTATAACGCGCACTTTCATTCCCGCATGGTATGCGCGTGTAACAAGACGTGCATGAAGCAATGATTTTGATTGGTGCATTCCGATCAATTGCAACTTTTGAGCAACACCCCCTAAGTGTCATTATCATCCTCTGTTTATTATGATTATTATTTGATTTTCTTTTATTAGGTATCAAGCCCGGAACATGCCCTCCAGAAATCATTGGAGGATTTGGTATTTGTGGTGGAACACCCTGCCGAGGTGACGAGGATTGTCCCGGCACAGACAAGTGCTGCCAGAGGAACTGCGGCAAGCTGTGCATGCCTGCTAACATTGAAGTCCGTAAGTGTCTGAGCAATATTTCAGAACTACCAACATTTTAGAATACTGATGAGGTGCACTGTGTTGTTACACAACCTTAGTGTTTACCTATTAGATGAATGCATTGACAAAATTTCTTATCCTCCCTTCTAAAGAATAAAGGATTTCATTTAGGTGTTTCTTCATTCTAAACTAGCGCATGTACCACCAGAGATTTGGCATATATCATAGTATAGAAGATGTTCTCTTTTTGCTCATTCAATGAGATCCAATGGAGAAGATGGAATTCCCAAATATGTAATAATTTTAGAGGTAATTGCTATTGAAAATTTGATATTCTTTTCTCTAACATCTGCAATTTTAAGATATTTTGTATTTATCAGGGGATTTAAGTAAGCAGAAGAAATTCTTGTTTCTGGTGGAGATGTATCTGACCTAGTGTTTTTTCATCAAAATTTCCCTAAACCAAAACACAAAATTAAATCACTTGACCTGAATGAATGTTAATATGTGTCAGTAATTTGAATGAAAAGGTTACTCGAGGGAAACATCTGAAATGTTTTATCATGATGGTAGTAAACATTCCTCTGGGAATCATTTTTCTTTGCTCTCTTTATAGGGGATACTATTCAAAAGTTGCAATTGATCACAAATTGCAGTTGATCGGAAAGTGCCAATCAAAATCATTGTTTTAAGCATGTTAGAAGCGAATAAAAATGCATGTTACAAATTGATTTTAACAACTGATTTGCAGTTGATCTGCGATCAAATGCAACTTTTGAATAACGCCCCATTGGAGCAGTATCATGCATCATTTTCAGTAGAAAAGACATGGAGGTCTGTATCCAACTAACTGGTTGCACATTATTTTGTTTGCCACACTACAGCAGCTATAGATCCTCCCAAGCCTCCCGTTCATAGTAGCCACCCCGGTGCATGTCCAGTGGAGTTGGGTGCTGCACCCATGTGCGATAATGGCCCACTTTGCATCATCGACAGCGAGTGTGAACCATGGGAGAAATGCTGCTCTGGGTGTGGGGACGGAATGCGCTGCATGCCAGCTCCTCAGATTCGTAAGATCTAAATTTTTGATTTTGTTTCACTTTATTAAACATAAAGGAATAAGGTATAAAGAACATTTAGTACATCAAACATAACAAAAATATACAGAAATAAAGAAGAATAAAAAAAATTCCAGGGCAAAGCATATTACTGCAAAGGCAGGACAATAAAACAACATACACTGTACATGTAAAGTAATGATCTCAACCAAAATATTGGTTAATTAAACTATAATTCATGTTTCTATAATAATTGTTCATGTTCTTATCCCTTACTATTGTCAAAGATAACTTTATGCAGGAATAGGTGGGTTTATTGATGTGAATTTAATGCATCTCTTGTACACAAATGTTGTTTTTTAATCCTGTAGTGATGCTGAACATGTCTACTACACAGGCCATAATATTGAATTGGATATTGCTATCATTGACTGTAGAGAGCAATTTTCTGGAAACGAAAAAAACACGAAAATATCTCTAGAATAATGAGATTAAACCCACTTTATATAGAGACACTGATTACATATTGTGTCCCATATATGGCCCAGCAATCAATAGACAGAGTGGAAGCAGAACACCAAACAACCTAAGCTTGAGAAAGTCCTTGGGGGACGATGGAAGCAAGCCAGCAAAATGTTGAGCTCTTTATTATCTCAAAGCAATAAAAGTCTTCTGAATTGGTGGGTTTACTAATAGATTAAAATTTTATACATCCCTCTAACACACAGGTTGTTCTTGACAACCCAAAAGCTTGCCTGAGGCTTGCCCGACGTAGCAACAAGTAATGTATGCAAACTGCATTCCAAGTATTGTAATTCAATTGTTGCAGACAGGTATAAGGAATACCAAATAACTATGTTCTTGGGCTAGAAACGTGCCTAAATTTGAATCTATTAGTAAACCGGTCTATTAAGAAATGCTGTCTAATTTTGTATTTGTTATCATTTGTTCTCACAGAGCCTCCTGTGCTGCCACCAGTGGAACCCCCCTTCCCCCTCACCTGCCCACAGACGGGCCCTGCTGGGCTAGGTAACTGCGCTGGACAGGAATGCACACAAGACACTGACTGCTTCATGAACGAGTTGTGCTGCTCTAGTGCATGTGGTTCCCATTGTACTCTTGCTGTTCCAGGTGGGTCCATTAAATATCATGCCTTTGTTCAGGTGTTGGGGGTTTGCAGAGATGCTAATCGTTCAGGAATGTGAATGTAGTCACAATTAAATGTGAATAATTATACATATGAACAAAATAGTTGCTTGTGAGAGAAAAAATTGCAACATTGTTGTTATTTTTTTTAGATCTTTGCTGATCAGAATTGTGATCATGTTATCGTGCATATAAAGTGATTTAATGCATGAGGCTCCTCGGGTTGACCAGGGATCCCTAGGTTGACCCCAAAATTAAAGTGTCATGGTATAGTGGTTATGTCCTTGGACTTCAATCACAGGGTACCTGGCTCGATTCCCATCGCCATTGATTTCCTTTGGCAAGAAGTTTGTCCACACAGGTCACTCTCACTCAGGTGCTATTTGGGTACTGGTAGGAAACAACCATCCTGTGGTTGATTTAGCAGTGCATGCCTAACAGGCAACTTGCTATGAATCCAATGACTGGGTAATGATCATGTGAGCACTTGTGACAATTTCGATAGGAACTAGTAAAGCGATATATAAAAAACGCATGTATATCATAAACCAACAATTTTCAATCCCCTGATTTTCAATGTAGACCTTTGGTTGTGAGAATTTGATGTTTGGATTTTTTTTCAATATGTTTGCACTCCTTTTCTGTAGAAGATAATGAAGATAATGAATATAATAATAGTGTAATGAATATAATAATAGTGTAATGAAAATCAGAACACTGCACAGTTATTTTGCTACCTACAGCTAGTTTATTAATTAATTGAATAGAACACTGTAGCTTCGTTAATGAAATAATGCATAGAAACAATAGTTGAAATCCATTTCTTGCCATTTTCATTCGGTCAAACAAACACTTGTTAGGGCCCTACTGTTTAAAGCAACAGTGGATTGAAAATGTATCTGTATGTGTTTGTTGCGAAGTTGCTCCGGAACCGTCTCCAGAGGTCCACCCCGGTAGTTGTCCATCTGTCGAGGCAGAGGGTGCATGTGACAACCCAGTGTGCATCGATGATGGTGATTGCTCTATGGAGGAGAAGTGCTGTGTTAGTTCCTGTGGATTACACTGCACACCATCTCTCAAAGGTGGTAATACTAATATTGATGATGATGATGATGATGAAGGTGATGATGATGTTGATGATGGTGGTGATGATGATGGTGATGGTGATGGTGATGATGATATCACGATCATGGTGATGGTGGTGATTTCTTAACTTATTCACCATCTATAGAAGTCTCTTCAAAATTCTGAAATCCAGAACAATCTCTGTGAGTCTGTAATTTTTTCATTGTATGTTCATGAGTCTTCATTTATTCATCTTTTTTTGTCCTAGGATGAGTTTAGTTTTCTGTCATTGCTTTTTATGAGTCTATGTAGGTGTTGTCAGACATTCATGAGAAGTTAATACTGACAGTATTTGTAATTGCCCAGTATTAGAGTCCATACTAGTTCCATTATTTTATCTTTCACAATCTCTATTAGCCCATGTTGGGAGTTCCATCTTAATGTAAAGCCGATCAATCATATGATCAGAATATGATTAGTTGATCGTCATTCATGCCATTGTCCTCTGCTGATTTCCTTCTGTTTTTGTCATTGTGTCAGCCTATATGACTCATTAATTGGAATGGGTATTCTTCAATCATTGACATCTTTTGAGTCTGTGAGTCTCAAAGATGTAAGTCTTTGTGAGTCAATATAACTCATGAATCAGAAACTCATTCTGTAATCATTAGCATTATAGAAGTTTGTGAGTCTCAAAAGTAATAGTCTGTGTGAGTTGATAGAACTCATTGATGAGAAACTCATTCTTCAGTCATTGGCATCATAGAAGTCTGTGAGTCNGTAGTTCATTATTTTATCTTTCACAATCTCTATTAGCCCAAGTTAGGAGTTTCATCTATATATAAGGCCAATCAATGTTCAAAAGGTTCCAATGAGAATATGATTAGTTGATCGTCATTCATGCCATTGTCCTCTGCTGATTCCCTTCTGTTTTTGTCATTGTGTTGGTCTATATGACTCATTAGTGGAAAGGGTATTCTTCTATCATTGACATCTTATGAGTCTGTGAGTGTCAAAAGTGTAAGTCTGTTGGAGTCAATATAGGTCATGAATCTGAAACTCATTTTTTAATCATTGTCATCTTATGAGTCTGTGAGTCTCACAGGTGTTAGTTCATGTGAGTCGATTTGACTAATCGATGAGAAACTCGTTCTTCAATCATTGACTTCTTATGAGTGTGCGAATCCCCAATATCTATTGTGAGTCTCTATCTCGTATCATTGCCATCTTACGAGTCTGTAAGTCTGAAATGTGTATTGAGTCGACATGTTTCATAAATCAGTTACTCATTCTTCAATCATTGACATCTTGTGAGTCTGTGAGTCTCATAGGTGTTAGTCTGTGTGAGTCGATTTGACTAATCGTTGAGAAACTCATTCTTCAATCATTGGCATCTTATGAGTGTGCAAATCTCAAAGGTGTAAGTCATTTGACTAATCAATGAGAAACTCATTTTTCACTCATTGTCATCTTATGAGTATGTGAGTCTCAAATGTGTAAGTCTTTGTGCATCAATATAACTAATTTATCAGAAACTCATTCTTCAATCATTGACATCTTACGAGTCTGTGAGTCTCAAATGTGTTTTGAGTTTCATAAATCAGAAACTCATTCTTCAATCATTGGCATCTTGTGAGTCTCACAGGTGTTAGTCCATGTGAGTCGATTTGACCAATCGATGAGAAACTCATTCTTCAATCATTGGCATCTTATGAGTGTGCGAATCTCCAATATCTATTGTGAGTCTCTATCTCATAAATTAGAAACTCAGTCTTTTATCATTGGCATCTTATGAGTCTGTGAGTCTCAAAGGTGTAAGTTGATTTGACTAATCGATAAGAAACTCATTCTTCAATCATTGACATCCTTTGAGTCTGTCAGTCTCAGATATGTAAGTCTGTGTGAGTCGATATATCTCATAAATCAGGAACTCATTCTTCAATCATTGGCATCTTATGAGTGTGTGAATCTCCAATATCTATTGTGAGTCTCTATCTCATAAATCAGAAACTCATTCTTCTATCATTGACATTGTATGAGTTTCCAATGTGGGAGACTGCGTGACTCTTTTACACTGTCAAATTATTTTAACGGAGGCCAGTTTAACAGAAACTAGTTTAACAGTACAAATCGTTATGAAATTAGTTCTTCCAAATTAGTTTTGAAATCCACTTTGCGGGGAAGATTTTCATATCCAGGGTCTCCAAACCTTTTTAGAAGTCCATTTCCATGATCGCTTGTGCCGTTCAGACCCACCTTTAAACTAGTTTCTATTAAACTGGTTTTGGCTAAATTGGTTTAACGCTGCTAATCTGAATGGGTCCATGTTTAAACATAGGTCCGCTGCCAGAACCTGAGCCATCGAGCAAAGATTGTACTGGAGACCTTGTGTTCTACGAATGCAACAATGCATGTCCAGACTACTGTGGCAAGCCACTTGATGCTGCTTTGTGTATGATGATGTGTCAGCCAGGATGTGGTTGCCCAAGTGGTACAATAAGGAGGGCAGAGAATTCTGACCAGTGTGTTGCTGAGAAGAATTGTGAATCAGGTGAGGAGTAGGAAATCATTTCTTCCATCATTGAGAGAGAGAGAGAATTTGAGCTCTACAGTGTGCATCATTCAAATTTGAATATTTGCGCTAGGAGAAGAGGAGAGAAATAGCGACCGACCTGTAACATCATTTCTTGAAAGATTCTCCTGGGCTCAAACCGCCAACCCAAGTCAATTTGTTACTGTCCATTACGGCATGATTTCAGGCGCATGCCACAATGCCCATCATGTGAATCTATTTGAGTCTCTTTTGATACTGTTAAAGCGGATATCGAGTACTTGCAAAGAACTTCAATTTGGAAAAATGAATGATTAAAATAATCTTATGTTACAAACAAAGCACAACGTGACTTGTGTAGACAAGGGAAAACTAATATGA
>BQKZ01001856.1:0-36062 GCA_036244855.1 Temnopleurus reevesii | reverse complement strand
GCCAACCCAAGTCAATATATGTCTGTCCCTTACGGCGTGATTTCAGGCGCATGCCACAACGCCCATCATGTAATTCTAATTGAGTCTCTATTTGATGCTTTAAAGAGACTGTCAATGTAGGCATCTGTGTGAGTCTTTAGTGAGGCATTCATTCATTCTTCAGTTATTCTCATTTTATTGAGTCAGTATGAGTTATTGCTAGGAATTTCATTCCATTTTCATCAATCTTTGCTAGTCTCTATTGAGAAGATTGTTCTTCCATCATCCTAACAGGAGTCTTGGTCTCCATTCGTTTTCAGTTATTTTAATTTTGCGTGTCAGTTTGAGTCATATCAATCTCTGTCTCAAATCGTCTTCAGTTATTTTTAATTGTTTGAGTCAGTTTGAGTCTCTGAGAGTTTAATTCTTTCAACATGTTGATATGAGTCTCGGTCTCAAATTGTCTTCAGTTATTTTTTTATTGTTTGAGTCATTTTTAGTCCCTGTAGAGAATTTCATTCTTTCATCATCTTCATATGATTCTCTGTCTCAAATTGTCTTCAATTATTGTTTGAGTCAGTTTGACTCCCTGCAGAGAATTTCATTCTTTCATCATTTTCATCTTGAGAGTCTTTTGTTCAAACAACAAAAAATGATGTTAATTCCCTATTCTTCAATTCAATACGTGATTATGTAAAGGTGTTGAGCCAGAACCTGAGCCGGTGAACCAAGATTGTACTGGAGACCTTGTGTTCTACGAATGCAACAATCTGTGTCCAGACTACTGTGGCAAGCCACTTGATGCTGCTGTGTGTATGATGATGTGTCAGCCAGGATGTGGTTGCCCAAGTGGTACAATAAGGACGGCAGAGAATTCTGACCAGTGTGTTGCTGAGAAGAATTGCATATCAGGTGAGGAGTAGGAAATCATTTCTTCCATCATTGAGAGAGAGAGAGAGAAAGATTTACAGCCTGTAATTCTTACCAGGAGATGAAAAAAGAAAGACCGACCTTTAACGTCACCATCCGAAAGACATGACCACGGCTTGAACCGCCAACCCAAGTCAATTTGTGACTGTCCCTAACAGCTTGATTTCAGGTGTACGCCACAACGCCCATCATATGACTCTATTTGAGTCTCTATTGAGACTGTCAATGTTTCATCAGTTCGAGTCTTCATTGAGGCATTCATTCATTCTTCAGTTATTCTCATTTTAATTGAGTCAGTCAGCATGAGTTATTGCTGAGAATTCCATTCCATTGCCATCAATCTTTGCGAGTCTCCATTGGGAAGTTTGTTCTTTCATTAACATGATTCTCTGTGTTGAATTGTCTTCAGATAATTTTGATTGTATGAGTCAGTTTGAATCACTGCAGAGAATTTTATTCTTTCAACATTTTCATATGATTCTCTGTCTCAAATTGTCTTCAATTATTGTATGAGTCAGTTTGACTCCCTGCAGAGAATTTCATTCTTTCATCCTTTTCATCTTGAGAGTCTTCTGTTCCAACAAACCAAACAAAATGTTAATTCTCTATTCTTCAATTCCATATATGGCTATGTGAAGGTGTTGAGCCAGAACCTGAGCCGGTGAGCCAAGATTGTACTGGAGACCTTGTGTTCTACGAATGCAACAATCTGTGTCCAGACTACTGTGGCAAGCCACTTGATGCTGCTTTGTGTATGATGATGTGTCAGCCAGGATGTGGTTGCCCAAGTGGTAAAATAAGGAGGGCAGAGAATTCTGACCAGTGTGTTGCTGAGACTGATTGCACATCAGGTATTAACTTTCTCTGGTTTATGAAGCAAACATGTATAAATATTGCTTGTTAAAGCGACATAGATAAGCGTAAACTTACCCTAGAGTACACTTTCCTAATCTTTCTAAAGCATCTGGAGATGTCATTGTGTAGTAGTTATTACTCCTGCCTTTAAACGTGAGGGTTGTAGACTCGAATCCCGCCCATGGCGTCAATTTCCTTCAGCAAGAAATTTTTACCCATGGTGCATCACTCAACCCAATTGAGTGTATCTATATAGAAATTGTGCAATATGAATCTACAAGCTATTATCAATTATCATGATTATCAATTAAGAGCTTCAATTATAGCATTTATATGAAATTATTTTAATATCAGAAAGGATTTGACATTAATGAGATCTTAAATAACATATCTAGTTTAAGCGTTTAAAAATTTTGGTTCTTTACCTGTAAATTGGTCAAACTCATAATTCATGTTTTGTTAATCATTCTCGATTGAAAGCTAATATACCTTGATCTCTTTATGCATTATGTTGTGATCATGCTTGATATTTTATATTTAATGAACAAGTTTGTGCATTGTGCCTCTGTTCAGCAACATATTGCCATTCATGTCACATGAAAATAACAAAGTGGTCATTCATCTTCTGACGTGCAATAATAGAAGATAATCTTTCAACCATTGTGATTTGTTCGAGTATAAATTAGAGTCTTCATAAGGTAGTTCAGTGCTATTGAGTCATACAGGAGTCATTCATCCATCAAGCATTCTGAACCATGTATGAATCTAACCCAGGAATGTTATATCTCATCTATCTAGTTTGAATCACTATTGATGAATTTTTTTATTTATCTATTCAAATCAACACTCCATGCTCATGCAGTCAACCACACGTATATGCTTGATCCACATTCTGGAACCCTCATTAAGTCCTTATGATCATATGACGCTCGATAATTATAAAGTGCATTGTACATTTCAGTCTTAAATCATCAGTTGTGAGAGTCGTAAAGTTCTGTGAATCCCTTTGGATCTGGAAATATCATTCTTCATTTCATTATTTGATCATTAGTACATCTCAGTCTTAACTCATCAGTTTTGGGAGTTGTGAAGGTCGGCAAATTCATTAGCATTTGATTTCTTAGAGAATCATTTAACAAAATGTCCATCCTTTATCTTGAACGATCATGTGACTCTCGATTACTAAGTGCATCATACATTTTGTTCTGAAGCCGTCAGTTTTTGTGTCAGTGGTAAAGTTCTATGAATCCTTATGGATCTGGAAGATCATTGTTCATTTCAGTATCTTGAAAGATCATTGTTCATTTCAGTATTTGGAAAGATCATCCTTCATTTCAGTGTATGGTCAGACCATTCTTCCTTTCAGTATATGCCAGATCATCTTCATTTCAGTATATGGAAAGATCATTCTTCATCTCAGTATATGGAAAGATCATTCTTCATTTCAGTATATGGAAAGATCATTCTTCATTTCAGTTTATGGAAAGATCATTCTTCATCTCAGTATATGGAAAGATCATTCTTCATTTCAGTATATGGAAAAATCATTCTTCATTTCAGTTTTTGTAAAGATCACTGTTCATTTGAGTATATGGAAAGATCATTCTCCATTTCAGTATATGGAAAGACCATTGTTCATTTCAGTTTTTGTTTTCATCTTTTGTTCTCTTAAATTGTAAAGCGCTATGATACTCTCTGTTTTTAGCGCTATATAAATAATCAATATCATTATATGGAAAGATCATTCTTCATTTCAGTATATGGAAAGATCATTCTTTATTTCAGTAACTGGAAAGATCATTCTTCATTTCAGTATCTGGAAAGATCATTCTTCATTTCAGTATCTGGAAAGATCATTCTTCATTTCAGTATATGGAAAGATCATTCTTCATTTCAGCAGGGTGCTACAAACCCATTTGCCCGCATGCCCGGGGCAACAAAATGAAGTTGTTGGCCAAGTAGATAAAATTGTCACTTGCCCAAAAGAGCAAGTAGCAGCTTTTTCCAGTTCTAATCTACATGTACAAATTGGCATAGGCCATAAATTTGGGGCAAAGGAAATTTTGTTCGGGCAAGTGATTTGAAAACTTGGATGCCCGACTGGGCAACTGGTGAACAAAATTCTTGTAGCACCCTGTTCAGTATATGGAAAGATCGTTCTTCATTCCAGTATATGGAACAATCATTCATCATTGCAGAATCTGAAAAGACCATTCTTTTTATTTTGTTCAATAGTACATCTCAGTTTTCACCCACTCGTTTTGGGAGTTGTGTAGGTCGGCAAATCCATTGGCATTGGGCTTTCTTGGAGAGAATCATGTAACAGCTGGTCCATTCTTCATCTTGCAAGATCACTTCTCATTTCAGATTCTACCATGAGCAGTATTTTCAGTATTAACCCATGTGTTTGGGGACTTGTCCAGCTCTCTACGTTCATGTTTATCATGGTTTTTAGCCCATTGACGTTCATGTGTATCATGGCTTTTAACCCATTGTCTACTGAATTCTGTAATTCCCAAAGACTCTGTGTAGGGACCATCTGGTTCCACTTGTCAATGGGTTAAACAATCTTTGTGATTCCTAACCGCAAGTCAGTTCTCACTCTTCATGCATTGTACAAGTCTCTGCAAAGATCATTCTAGTGTCTTTACACACATGTATTCGCATCTCATCCAAGTTTCATAAAGTTCATAGAATCCTTGAGATTCCTGATTTCTAAGTACAATCTCTCTTGATCCACCTGCATGAATGAAGAACCCGAACCAGAACCCAAAGCAGAGTTGCCTCCATCAGAAGGTGGGGATTCCCGACGTTGGCCATTTGGACCCCGTCCGGGACCCGGTGGGAAAGTTGAAAAGTGCACAGGCGACCTGGAGTTCAATCGCTGTGCAGTGGTGTGCCAAAGGACTTGTGAACAGCCGGACAAGAGACCATGCATCAGGATGTGTGGTATCGGTTGCTACTGCCCCGAAGGCAAAATCAGAGAATCCCTAGAGAGCAATCGCTGCTTTGACGACGTGTCGATTTGCTCTCGTGGTGGGTAATGTTGAAGGAATTCTGCCTTTGCAAATTACTTGAATCATGATTAAGGGGATGATTATATAATACAGGTGCAGCAGGGATGCCAACCAGTACATAATACAGTATGAGCTGACATTTTTTTATGGGAATGTATCATTGCGAATTTGACTAGAATAAATCTTCTAGGAATTAGTAAGTAGATGTTTGAAAATGATTGCTCATACTGGGAGGTGTTTCACCAAGTTTTTCTTAAAGTTATGCACGACTTTAAGTTTGACTGGCATCAGTTCTTGCGTGGAATGCGCGTAAGAGTTTGAACCATTACGCACAAGAAGGGATACCAGTCGAACGTAAATTCGTTCTTAAAGTCATTCTTATCTTGGTGAAACACCTCTCAGGTCAGATGTTCTGGGAAGCAGTGGTTTAAAAGCAAATACTACACAAAAAAGTATAGGATAAAAATGGATTGTTTAGACTACCCTGAAAAATATAGGAATATGAGGGTGTTAAAGCAAAAGTCTAACACCCAAATAGTCAATTTGGCAAGAATGAAAACTTCAACATTTGATGAACAGTGATTGTCTGAAATAAGCACTCTTTCAGATATTTATGATGGATGTGGTGGTGTTCTTGGTGTGATGTTAGTGATGGTGGTGGGAATGACTGCGTTGGTGCCTAAAGATGTTTGAATTTCATACAGTGGTTATTCAGTAGGGTAGATATACATATCTTATTTTTTATTTTATACATATTTTTATTTTTTATTTTTATACATATCTTATTTTATTTTTTATTTTTTATGTTTTCATATTTTTGTTTGGAACATGAATCTGCAGATTGTCATAGCAGCCTCTTGTTCTTTACACAGTTGCATTGGATACATAGTGACACAGTCTGTGTATCATTATTTAGAAAATGTCGCCAATACATTTAAATACTTTTTTAGGGATCCCGACACTTGATCAGTGAAAGATCAGGGAACTTTGTTTTGTAGAAATTTTAAGAGACCTTAAGTCAGTAAGCAGCACAGCTCAGATTGCATCAATTTTGAGACCTCTCAATAGAAAATGGAAGTTGTTAAGGAGACTGGATTTTCGAAGCTTCTACCGACCCATGGATTTTTTAAGAAATAACTCCAAATGTTAATAGTAGCTTCAAACTTGATTTTATTAGATCTTCCTGATTGATGAAAGTTTTCAGTGAAGACCTGGTCACAAAGGGCCCGGGAAGCAACACGACTCAACACGACTCTTTGTTCTCTGGCAGTTAACTGTGAATTAACAAAGAGTCGTGTTGAATCGTTTTGCTTCCGGGGCCCTATGTGACCGGGGCTTTATACTCATGATGTATTTGTGAAATCAAAATATTTCGAAATAATTCATGTTGGTAATTCTGATGAAATCTTTCATTTCAGGTGAAGGTCCCGATGGTCCCGGTGGTCCAGATGGTCCAGGAGGTCCCGATGGTCCAGGAGGTCCCGATGGTCCCGGAGGTCCCGATGGCCCAGAAGGTCCCGTTGGTCCAGAGGGCCCAGGCTTTCCGATCCAGGAAAGAGAATGCACTGGTGACTTAGAATGGAACAATTGCGCTTCATCGTGCGATCCCACTTGTGACGAACCCCAACCGACTGTATGCACCTTTGAATGTCTTATTGGATGCTACTGCCCAAGTGGTACTGTTAGGGAGTCGCTGGAGAGTAATCGCTGCTTTGATAATGTATCATCTTGTCCTAGAGGTGGGTACTCTTTGTGCTGTTGATGATGGTGGTGGCAAATGAGGTGGATGTGATGATGATCATGGTGGCTATGATGATGATGATGATACTAATGGTTAAGGTGGTGGTTTGTTGGACGTGGTGATGATGAATATGATGATAGCTATGGTTGTGATGGTGGTCGATGGTTGGTGGTGGGGTTGTAGTTATGATGATGATGATGATGATGATGAAGGTGTTGGTGGTGGTGGTGGTGGTGGTGGTGATGGTATTGATTTAATCTCACCTGCGGTGTTAATTTTTTTCAGCAAGAAACTCATCCCTATTGTGCTGCACTTAACTCGGGTGACCTGTAATATAATCATGTAATTCCATAACAGAGCGCTTAAAAAAAGCTTATGTCAAGCGCTTTATACAAATTTCTCATCAGATAATGGTCCCCCGGCACCACCGCCAGATGTGAGGCCATGTGAGACGGAGAGACAGACCAAGATTGAGGAGAGCGAAGGCAAAAAGGGAGTGTTCATCCCACAGTGTACTCCGGATGGTTTCTACGCAATGGAACAGTGTTACCAGGACAATGGCACTTACTGCTGGTGTGCGGACCCCAAGACTGGGCTGGTCATCCCTGAAAGTGAAGTCCATGCTCCTAGTGCAAACTGTCAACGTGAGTAATGAGATGATAATAATTCTAGCTGTTGGTGTTTTACTCTCCTTTCACATTTCTTTTCCTACTTTCTTCCCCTTTTTTCTTCTCTGCCCTACAGTTTAGACTCAGTTTTCCTTGTGGGATGTGTACTCCCCATGTCTGTACCTAATTATCTTCTCTATTCTCCTTTCAGTTTCTCTCTATATTTTTATCTCTTTTCATGCAAGTATTACTTCGACTTACATGCATGTCGAGTTTTCAACTTGGCTTTCTCGCTTTTCCTTCACCCTTTTTAATTCTTGCACTTTTATAATCCCTTCATTGTTTTGTCCCACCCACTCCTCCAGTTGGCCATCTTCCTTTTGTTCAAGTATTGGAGTTCCTTTATTCTTCACTCTTCCATTTCTGATAGGCTGCCCCTCACATCCTGTTCTTTCTCTTTCTCTCCACCTTGTTTTTGCTTCTTTTTTTTTTATATCCTTGTGTGTACACTTCATTTTGCCTATGATTAAGATTGTGCTAGGATCGAAGGGAAGAGGGGGGGGGGGGGGCTAAGTAAAATATAGGGCCTATCCATGGAGATAATTTTTTGTACTGACACTAAAGGTTTTTTATTCTCGCAACTATGTCCTCGAAAAATGCCCCTCTTATTTATGAAATATCATGTTTTATTCTATTCTTATTTCAGTACCATTATGATAGGATTCAATCTTTTTATGTGCATGTAATTACTCCCTACATTATCAACATTGTTAAACGTTTTGAGGGAGGATGGAATTATTATTAATCTTTTTTCTAAATTTTATTTTCATATCACAAATCTTCTACCACAGGCTTCCTTCCGGACCCTACTCGTAAGTCTATTGTGTTTTTAATTACTTTTTCATTTTGATCTTGATATATTTCTCTTTTTGTTGGATCAATTTGTTAAGCAAAGGCTTCAAGATTGTGATAAATCCATCCACCCCATATATGATTTGTTGGGGGATCTTTGTATTAATGAAAATACAGATCAAAACTGGAATGGTGATGGTGAATTTCAAAAATACATGTAGCACCATAATTAAACCTTTCTGTTGAGTTTGAGCAATTGCAATTAGTTTTATTGATTCATCTTTTTTGTTGAATTTGATTCCTCTCCATACCAGATGTTTTCAAAAGTAAATTGATAGTAAAAGATGTAAGTCAGAAAGTTTGTAATTTAGAAACTTAATAATTTTTTTACAACGGTGGTTTCAGTAGTAAACGGATGTTCAAATTTGTTGTTTAGAAACTTGATAATTTTGTTACAACTGTTGGTTTCCGCAGTAAATGGATGTTCAAATACAGTAATCAACGAATGCCCGCCAGGTAAAGAGTTTGCAAATGGGGTCAAGAAATGTGTCCGAAAGTTTATTTAGAAACTTAATAATTTTGTTACAACAGTGGTTTCAGCAGTAAATGGATGTTCAAATTTGTTAAATAGAAAATTCATTCTGTCATATTACAGTAATCAACGAATGCCCGCCAGGTAAAGAGTTTGCAAATGGGGTCAAGAAATTTAATAATTTTGTTACAACAGTGGTTTNGTCCCGTTGGTCCAGAGGGCCCAGGCTTTCCGATCCAGGAAAGAGAATGCACTGGTGACTTAGAATGGAACAATTGCGCTTCATCTTGCGATCCCACTTGTGACGAACCCCAACCGACTGTATGCACCTTTGAATGTCTTATTGGATGCTACTGCCCAAGTGGTACTGTTAGGGAGTCGCTGGAGAGTAATCGCTGCTTTGATAATGTATCTTCTTGTCCTAGAGGTGGGTACTCTTTGTGCTGTTGATGATGGTGGTGGCAAATGAGGTGGATGTGATGATGATCATGGTGGCTATGATGATGATGATGATACTAATGGTTAAGGTGGTGGTTTGTTGGACGTGGTGATGATGAATATGATGATAGCTATGGTTGTGATGGTGGTCGATGGTTGGTGGTGGGGTTGTAGTTATGATGATGATGATGATGATGATGAAGGTGTTGGTGGTGGTGGTGGTGGTGGTGGTGATGGTATTGATTTAATCTCACCTGCGGTGTTAATTTTTTTCAGCAAGAAACTCATCCCTATTGTGCTGCACTTAACTCGGGTGACCTGTAATATAATCATGTAATTCCATAACAGAGCGCCTAAAGAAACTTATGTCGAGCGCTTTATACAAATTTCTCATCAGATAATGGTCCCCCGGCACCACCGCCAGATGTGAGGCCATGTGAGACGGAGAGACAGACCAAGATTGAGGAGAGCGAAGGCAAAAAGGGAGTGTTCATCCCGCAGTGTACTCCGGATGGTTTCTACGCAATGGAACAGTGTTACCAGGACAATGGCACTTACTGCTGGTGTGCGGACCCCAAGACTGGGCTGGTCATCCCTGAAAGTGAAGTCCATGCTCCTAGTGCAAACTGTCAACGTGAGTAGCAAGATAATAAATGATACTTGCAGGTATTCCTTTAAATGCCATGTGTGCTGGTGTACGCCAGGCTATAGCCAGGGTAATAATAATGCAAAGTTACTTGAGCACTCCGCAAAGTGGATATGTGCGCTACATATATGGCATCTATTATTAATATGATAATAATAATATTACATGGATTTTATATTGCGCATATCCATCTTAATTAGATTCTCAAGGCGCTCAGTTGATCATGACAGAGATGCCAAATGTTTATGGCCCAGTCTCAAAGAAACCCTGACTGAACACGATTCAACACAACTCTTTGTTTTGAGGCAGCTAACTGTGAACAGAACAAGGAGTTGTGTAACTGGGGGCATCTTTGTGATTAATTTTGATGGTGCATTTCATTCAATTTTTTGTAAATATTTACACCTCTTTAAGGTATGTTTGTATGTTTTTAGATTAATATATCATTCATGATTGAGCCTGTGTTTATTTAGAACAATAGTTATAAGTTAATTATGTCAATATTTGTCAGAGGGGGCTGAGTAAAATATGTCCATGGAGATTATTTTTTGTAATGACACTAAAGATTGTTAGGTCCTCGAAAGATGCTCCTCTTATTGATTGAATTTCATGTTTTATTTTATTTTGGTGACATAATGATAGATTTTAATTTTTTATGTACGAACCTTTTGGAGGGAGCAGGCATTACTTACTTATCTTTTTTTATTTTCATTTCATATCCATTTCATACCACAGGCTTCCTTCCGGACCCTACACGTAAGTCTACCGACCGTGTTTGTAAATCCTGTTTTGACCTTGATATATTTCTCTTTTGGTTAGTCTGTGGTCTCACTTGAATTGATTTGAAGTACTGTTCAGTCAGTATAATGCCCCCATATAGATTAGTCGATGGATTGGAGCAATAGGTTGGGTATTGGCTTCAAGAGTGCGATGAATCTGACCATCCCAATTAGTTATCTTAATATTAAGGAAAATACAGATGAAAGACTAGATTAGGAATGGCAAATATTGATCAATGTGGGTTTCAAAATGAGGACCATAAGAAGATATTTCTATTGAGTTTTAGCATTTGCAATTATGTAAACCTATTATTATTGGTTGAACTTCTATTGTACAAGATGTAAATTAGAAAATGTTAATTAGAAATATAATCATTTTGTTACAATTACATATACATTGCTTAACTTGGTGGTTTTAGTAGTGAATGGATGGTCAAATTTGTAAACTAGAAAACTCATTCTGTCATTTTACAGTAATCAACGAATGCCCGCCAGGTAAAGAGTTTGCCAATGGGGTCAAGAAATGTGTCTGTAAGTATATGAAAACCCTCCCTGGTGAAAGTTAGAAAGGCATCATTTAAAGAGTTTGGTACAGTTTCATGAAATGTTAAGATCGTTACAGGGAAGAATTGATTAGATTTTGGTGAAGATTGTTCGAGCCTTTTAAAGTTCCATTGTAGTTTTTGCCCCTGTGATGTGTAATATGACATTGCTGCTATTTTATTGCATTAAGACTTGTGGCATGTCTTGCTCCACATGCAGTGAAGACATGACATAAACAATATACATATTCAGCGGATCAGTAGTAGTTTAATGGCCTGCAGAGCAAAAGATCTTGGTTCCATACCTATAATCTTGGGGGTTCTTTTCAACCTGAATTAAGTGGAGTTATGTAAGGGTTCCTACATAATTAAGAAAGAGCTGCTCAAATATTTGGTCCTATGTACCATTTATTCAAAAGTAGGCCCAGCTTGGCAAAGTGGTAAATAATAGCAAAGATGTCAACTTTCTTTTTACTTGATATAATCCATTTTTCAAGCTAATTGAGATTGCAAAATTTCAATACAAGCAGTTTAGTTCCTTCTGACTAGAGGGTTGGAGCATGCCTTCCTCACTGCCCTGTATTACCATGTTTTATGACATTGTGACTTATGGCCTGTTAATTGTATATTCATTTTCCCAGCTATCTGCGAAGGTGATCTTGAATACCAGGAGTGCGGCTCGCCCTGTCCCCAGACCTGCAACATGCCTAGTCCACTATTCTGTATTGCCATGTGTGATGCAGGGTGCAAGTGTCCTAGCGGAACAATACTCGCTGAGGAAGGCTCCAACCGCTGTGTAGCAGCAGAAAATTGTCCACCACCGCCACCACCACGTAAGAATAATATATACTCAACAATTTTGAAAAGTATCCTCAATTGTCAATATTCCTCATTTATGAACAAATTTTTCACCTAGTTAATACAATTAATCAGCCACATGTATTGAAAGTCACATGTATTAAAATTTGTAGTTTTTGGTGACGAACAATTTAGTCGAAAGTTTAGTTGAATAACAAACATTCCACCAGCGGAATCAGCTAAATTTTATTTTGATTCTCAAAAATGTTAGCCATTGCCTTCAAATAGTAAGAACAGCAAAATATTTACCATAGAGATGCGATCAATTTTCAATTTATTGGACATCTTGTATCTTACAGGCCCCTGTTTAAGCAAAAGGTTTTGAGTAACAAACATTGCATTAGCTGAATCAGCTTAATTTTATTTTGATTCTCAACAATGCTTGCTATTGCCTTTAGAGAGAAACACCCATATTTTGCACTATATAGATTTTATTTTTTACCGGGTAAGACAAATTAATAAGATTTGGATTATGACATGATAGTTTAGATGGTTATTTTACTATATTGAAGCATTTATTTCACTGTTTTCAAGCCATTTCGGGATGAAGTCAAATACAAATTACATCTAAAACATTTTTCGAATGTTCCTGATTTGGCTCTAGATATCTGATTTGGTAAATAATAGCAATATTAAAATGCCTCGGGCCTCACACATATTGCCCTCAACTGCAATTTGGGCAGTATTTGTCCCATTACCCTGAGGCTATTCGCATTTGATTATTGCACGTTATAATTTTTTTATGAACCATTAACAAAAATATCAAAAGTTTTTCAAATAAACCAATAAGTAACACTCTCCATCTCTTTGTCTTCTTGTCTTTCATTCTCTCTCTCTCTACATCCTTCACTCTTTTTCTTATTTCCCTTTCATTCCCTATAGCATGTGCTGAAGGATACATACACAATGAGGCCTTTGATTGTGTTGGTAAGTCCCAAATAGTAATGTTTTTACATCCAGGTGGCATCCACAAAATCTGAACACAAAATAATCCGCTCAGCACTCAAAACACGAAAAATAATTATGTGTACAGTGTACATGTACATGTAAATGAGTGTTAGGTAATTTGTGTATGAATAAAGTTGGAATTTGTAGATCACGCTGTAATTAGAGATATCGCCATCTGCAGCCAAACTGGAGATAAAAGAGAACTTGATTAAATAGGAAATATATTTGTGTCACAATAATATACCAATCTTTCCTCTAGAGACGACATTATTGGGTTGATTGTTCAAGTTTGCCTCAAACAGCCTGTGAAATAGGCCATGAATCAAGTAATTGGTTAGTAAAAATTGTGATAATTGATACCATGTCATAAAAATCCAAACATTATCGTTCCGTAATTTTATCCCCCATATCAGTTGAAAATCCATGTTCGGATGCTCTTGCTGCAGCTCAGGAAGGTGGTATTTTGATTGGGGAATTTGAGCCCAGCTGTACGGCTGAAGGGAATTATGAAGAAATTCAGTGCCATAGAAGCATAGGATTCTGTTGGTGTGTGCATCCTGAAACTGGATTGAGACAAGGTCCCAACGTCAGGGGATCACCTGACTGCTCTGGTATGTATCATGATTTTGTTGGCATAGTTCATTGTCAATTACAGACTTTTATCCTGCTAATGCCACTATCAAGAGCAAATAATTTTAGGCACCCTTTATTTTGACAATATGGGTTCATATTTCGCTGTTTCCATCATACGAGTGAACAGTAGATGCTAGTTTTAGGTACCCTTCATTATGATGGCATGAACTCATGTCCTACTGCTGCCACCATATAAAGGTTATGTCACCCACTGGTCTTGGGTACCTTCCATTTTGATGCCAAAGACTTGGTATTGATTAGGGCGACAAACACACTGGTTTGGTCGTATCCAACTGCTGCCACCATTTTAATGAGGGCAAGATGTACACTGGGTTTTAGGCACCTTACAATTTAGTAGCATGGAATCCTATGCCACTGCTGTCACCATTCTTATGAAGGCAAGATGTACACTGGGTTTTAGGCACCTTACAATTTAGCAGCATTGAATCCTATCCCACTGCTGCCACCATTCTTATGAAGGCAAGATGTACACTGGGTTTTAGGCACCTTATACTTTAGTAGCATGGAATCCTATGCCACTGCTGCCACCATTCTTATGAAGGCAAGATGTACACTGGGTTTTAGACACCTTATACTTTAGTAGCATTGAATCCTATCCCACTGCTGCCACCATTCTTATGAAGGCAAGATGTACACTGGGTTTTAGGCACCTTATACTTTAGTAGCATTGAATCCTATCCCACTGCTGCCACCATTCTTATGAAGGCAAGATGTACACTGGGTTTTAGGCACCTTATACTTTAGTAGCATTGAATCCTATCCCACTGCTGCCACCATTCTTATTAGGGCAAGACACACACTAGGTTTGGGCTCCTTACAATTTAGTAGCATGGAATCCTATGCCACTGCTGCCACCATTCTTATGAAGGCAAGATGTACACTGGGTTTTAGGCACCTTACAATTCAGCAGCATTGAATCCTATCCCACTGCTGCCACCATTTTAATAAGAGCAAGACGTGCATTGGGTTTTGGCACCTTGCATTTTAATGGCATGGACTTGTATCCCACTGCTGCCACCATTTTAATAAGGACAAGATGTACATCGGGTTTTAGACACCTTGCATTTTAATGGCATGAACTTGTATCCCTCTGCTACCACCATTTTAATACGTTTAACATGTGCACTTAATATAGGCACCTTGCATTTTGATAGCATGGATTGATTGTAGAGCTATCAACATTTTAGTAAATGCAAGTCACATGCTTATGCTTTTAGTTTTAGTTTTGATGTGCAGAATATTGTTTGAATGCTGTTGACTGATTAACAACGCTTTTCTTTCTGTTATTCAGTACTTGTAGAATGTGATGAAGGATACATGCTGAACGATGTCTTTGAATGTGTTGGTAAGTAGAGGAAATATGCCCATTGAAATCTTAGCTTATGCTTAAATCACTGGGTCATTGATTTTGAAAAGAATTCTCTGTGAAGAAAAAATGAAAGAAGGAAAGTGATGTAGCATTCAACTGTGTATATTCGAGATTTGGTTAGGAGGAATGTGTGTATTTATTTTTTTAATTTTTTATTATAGAATTCTAGCTGCAATATTATTTGTGATATGAATATTTTCATTAAAAACTTGAAAAAAAGTCCTTTCATGAGAATGTATTTAACTTGATTCATGATCTCCTGCCTCTATTCATATTTTCAAAAAAATGCTATGAAATGAAATGCAAAGGGAACTTTGAAGCCAGATCATTCCCATTTTTCTTCTATTCAGTTGAAAATCCATGCTCCGATGCGCTAGCCGCAGCCCAAGAGGGTGGTATTTTGATTGGGGAATTTGAGCCCAGCTGTACGGCTGAAGGGAATTATGAAGAGGTCCAGTGCCATGGAAGCATAGGATTCTGTTGGTGTGTGCATCCTGAAACTGGATTGAGAAAAGGACCCAATGAAAGAGGAACGCCCGATTGCTCAGGTATGTGTCTGGATAAGTTTTTTTTTCACTTGATTGTCATGCATTGATAACCCTCTGCTGCTACCATCTTTATAAAGGCAAAATGTAAAGATGGGGAATAGTTGATTTGCCTGTAAAATATCAACTAACCCTGTGTTGCATACATTTTTTTAAGTAGAGTTCGCCCAAGCAATCAGCTTAGGCACGGCAAACAATAGAAATGTGACTATTGTGTGTACAAGCTAAGTTTAAACGCAAAAGCGCACTTATTATAGAGGGGCGTAGGTGTACAAAAATGCAAACAAAACCATGTAAGTGTTAAAATCATATTTTATACATTTTACAAACTATTCTTATGAAGGCCTGTGAGTTACTGTATTTTCTTCTTTTTCAGCCCCTGTCGTATGTAGTGAAGGATTCAAGCTCAATGAGGTCTTCGAATGTGTTGGTAAGGAGGAGAAATCTGCTCATTTGTTCATACGCTTTGTTCTATGCTTCATCGGAAGATATAGATTTAAAGGGGAACCAACCCCTGGAATTACCATGCTCTCATTGAATGATGAAAAATCAGATGAACAAACTGAAAGTTTGAGCAAAATCGAGCAACCCGTTCAAAATTTACGAATTTTCACATTCACAGAGATTTGACGATCACTGCTGCTCATAGGGATCTGTGCGATGGGCGACACCAAAGGAATCTACGATGTCATTTTGGACAACTCCTCATTCACTTTGTACATAGAATTTTTTTAAATGGCTTAATAAAGAAATCCTATACCCCAACCTAAAATCAACTTTTTGTTGACTTTTCTGCAATGAGGAGTTGTCCAACATGACGTCACAGTGTCAAATTTGCCGATCGCACAGATCCCCATCAGTGGTAGTAATCATCATTTCTCTGTGACTTTTACAATTATTAAGTTTTGAACGGGTTGTCCGATTTGCTCAAATTTTCACAGTTTGGTCATCTGTTTTTTTCATTTAATGAGAGCACGATAATTCCAGGGATTGGTTCCCCTTACAGTTCCCTGCAGTGTCTCATCAATTCGTTCTTCAAGTTACGCACGACTTTAAGAAGTTGGAGTATGTTAACAAGTGTGATATGCGTAAGATTCTCGATCATTCAATACATGAATTGATACCAGCTGTGCGTAAAACCATTTTTAAAGTTTTTTTAATCTTGGTGAAACACCGCCCAGGTCTAAATCTCATGGGTAAAAAGAGTATTTATTCAATGAAGTCTTAAGAATTCATAGAAAAAAATTGAATTAAAACCAGCATAATGAAAGGTTTCTTTATTTTTCTTTTCTTTGTATAATGAGTTCTAAAATGTTTAAAAAAGGTATGGAACTGATTTCTGACCAACCAATTTTTTTCCCAAAAAGGCACTGATGAGATAATGAAAGATGAACATTTATTTGCTTCTGAAAAAGCGGCACAATATAGATTTAAATAAAAGAATAACAAAGAAGACACAACTTTTTAATGAACACATGTTTAGAGGTGGCTGCATTTCATCTTGAGCATATAGAATACTACAAGTTAGGGTTTATATAGCATTAGAGGTAATCAACGATGTGGAAAAAAATGTTTCTTTACACTTGACACATTGTGTAATTCCCCTAACTTTTTTTCCGCTCATTCAGTTGAATGTGAGAATGGCATGGTGTTCGAGGAGTGTGGATATGCATGCCGTGACTACTGCGGAAAGCCTGAATTTGAGCCCTGTCCTCTCATGTGCGTCCCAGGCTGTGTGTGCCCAGGAGGAACAAAACTGATTGATCTGGAGACCAATATTTGTGTCGCGGAGGCAGACTGTCCAAGTGAGTATCTATGTATTGATTCTTTTCTTGTCTTTTTTAAACATTATGTAGTGGTATCTCAAGTAAGGACAAAAGCGTGATATTGAATATTCATAATCATTCCAATATTGCGGTATTTCAATATATCTAATATTGCGATATTTCAATATATCGTAATATCGTGCAGCTTTAGGGGTGGTGTAAACCAGTTACTTCTTGCACTTCGTCATTTTTATAAAGAAAATAATTATTTATGTTCTTCTCCATCTAGACCCTTGTGAAGGTGACCTCGTACATCAAGAATGCGGCTCTCCTTGCCCAGCGATATGCAACCAAGACTCTGAAATGGCCTGCATGGACATGTGTGTTTCTGGTTGCCATTGTCCTCCAGGGACGATGCTGGCGGAGGCAGGTTCCACTACCTGTGTGACTGCAGACAACTGCCCACCACCTCCACCAGGTCCACGTAAGTTATCTTGCCTATATTACTGATTTGAAAAAGAGAGGGCAGCTTTTGTCATTCTATTTTCTTTTTTTTTGCCAGTAAACGGAGGTAGAAAGACGGGGAATAATTTTCCTGGTATCGCAGCTCAATTTGCTATGCCTTTTAGTATGATTGCTATACAAAAGACGTATTGTTAAGCAACTTAATAGGACTGAACAGTAAAGTTTTGGAAATGTTTCCTCAACATCTAAAACTGCAAATCAAATATGAAAATTAAAATTATTACCTGAAAAAGAAAAATAAGATGAGACCTTTATCGTCCTTTATGCCTAAGGCTTGAACCCATAGTGCAGGAACCCCCCAGAATCATGCTGTGAATATCCTGGGCTCTACTGCATAAAAAGTTGCAGTAAAATGCCAGTATATAAATTGAACGAAACTCTACATTTGACTGATCAGGAGCTTGTATTTAGGACTTTCATTAACTTTGAGTTGCATTTAAACACAGCTTTTTCTGGAAGAGGTCCCAGGGGCATGTGCTTGATTTATAATGCCCATAAACTTGTGTATTTATGATCGTACAAATCAAAGCGTGAAACTTACAACATGCTAGTCTATGGGAAATACAGGATTCATTAGTCAATAGGATAATATCTAAGAATTCAAGTAAATGTCAGAGTGTGAAGAATTTGTAAGAGAAAAGTGAATAAAGAGAAAGAGAGAGTGAGAAAAACAGTCTAAGCTGAGGGGTTTCAAATTTGTAGAGTATAAAGATGCATCATATTTGAAAAGTGGGGTAGATTTGGAGGAAGGGAGAATGTATTTGATCAAAGAATAAAGTACTAGGAGAAGAGAAAAGGGACAAAGCAAAGAGAACAACAGGAGAATCAACACTATCTTTAAAAAGGGACATTTTGGGGCAGAAAAAGACAGCGAGAGACACTCGCAGACAGGCAGAGAAAGAGAGAGAGAGAGAGAGAGATAGAGGAAGAGAGATAGAGAGAGAGATATGGATAGAGGATAAAAGAACATGTAAAAATAATATGAAAAATATACACAGATTATATAATTGGACAAATTTGTGGTTGAGAGAGGGAGAGAGAGAGAGAGAGAGAGAGAGAGAAAGAAAGAGAGAACAAGAGAAAGAGAAAGGGGGTAAAAGAGCATGTAAAACAAACATACATTTGTTATGAAATTGGACAAGCTTGGTACAGAGAGAGATGGGGGGAAAGAGAGGCTGCATAGATAGCGAGAAAGGGTGTTTGTATGTATAGACAGCTATAAAGGGTGTTAGAAAGTCAAGGCCAACATTAGGAAATGCCAAGGTTAGTACCAGGAAATGCCAAAGTATTTTCCACTCCTCTTTATAGAGAGTTCNGTGACTGCAGACAACTGCCCACCACCTCCACCAGGTCCACGTAAGTTATCTTGCCTATATTACTGATTTGAAAAAGAGAGGGCAGCTTTTGTCATTTCTATTTTCAATATTTTTGCCAGTAAACGGAGATAGAAAGACAAGAAAATAATTTTCTTGGTATGGCATCTTAATTTGCTATGCATTTTAGTACGATTGCTATACAAAGGATGTCTTGTATAGCAACTTTTTCCACATAGAACTGTACAGTAAAGTGTTGGAATTGTTTCCTCAACATCAAAAACTGCTAATCAAATGTGAAAAGTAAAATTATTACCTGAAAGAAGATCAGACTTTTATCATTCTTTATGACTAGGGCTTGAACCCATAGTGCAGGAACCTTCCAGAATCCTGGGCCCTACAGCATAAAAAGTTGCACTAAAATGCCAGTCTGAAAATTGAATGAAACTCTACAATTGACTGATCAGGAACGTGTATTTAGGACTTTTTAAAAACTTTTTAAACTGAGTTGCATTTCAGCACAACTTTTTCTGGAAGAGGCCCAAGAGGCATGTGCTTGATTTACAGAACGTGCTACTACACCCAGAATGAGTAAAAAGTGTCAACATGCAAATGTATTCACTGCCATTTATGCAAAAACTTTTTCAGAGGTGCCAATTTGAAGATCAAAACATTCTCCATGGACAGACGCTTAGGAACATCAACTGACGAAGAAAAAAAAACTTGGGTATAATTGTAGAAACATAAGGGAAAAAGTACCCAGGAAGCCAGATGGCTTGTTTTGATTGTGGTTTCAGCTGATTTTAAACTGCTTATATGCCTTGAATTTCCTTTCCTTTATTGGCTGAATGACCTATTTAATATCTCAACTCGTCTCTTATTCTAAGCTTTAATGTTTGTGCTGGCTTTATTTACCCCCGATTTTCCTACCAAGAATTCCCAGCAATTTTCAACCATTATAATGCCCATAAACTTTTCTATTTATGATCGTACAAATCAAAGCGCAAAATATACAACCTGCTATTGTGTCAATAAATCTGAATTTGCTAAAATTTATGTTTGTTAAAATATTGGCTCATTTACTTTCATCTCCAAAGCTAGATTGAGACAAAGGTGTCACTTCTTTCTGAATTTGACCAAAGCAGCGTTAACATGTAAGGATTCAGCTGTTTGTCAGAGTTTCACCAAATTTGTTTGGGAAAAGTAAATAAAGAGAAATGGAGAGTGAGAAGAACAGAGCGCAAGTCGAGACATTCCAAAAAGTACATTTACAAACAATGCATTTCATTTTTTGAAAATTGGGGTACATTTACAGGAAGACCTAAGAAAGAAAAGGTTTGAGAAAAAGCATTTGATTCAAGAACAAAGTACTAGGAGAAAAGGTAGAAAGCAAAAAAAGCAACAGGAGGTGAATAACTAGGAAAAAAAAGTATAGAAAGAAAAAAAAAAAAAAGAGATTTAAAAAATGAGTGAGAAAGATAGAAAACTAAAATAATTTCATAAAAATTTTATCTAAAATAAAAGATAAAGATAAAAATGATAACCTTTTCTGACCGACTAACACTATTTACAGTGGATAGAGGGTAAAAAAGCATGTAAAAATAATATGAAAAAAATAAACACAGCTTATATTATTACACAAGTTTGGTTGAGAGGCAGAGAGGGGGAGGGGGTAAAAGAGTATGTAAAAAATATGGAAAACATACACAGGTTAAATAATTGGACAGGTTTGGTTGAGAGAGAGAGGGGGTATGGGGTAAAAGAGATTGTAAAAATGCACTGAAAAACATACACAGGTTAGACAAGTTTGGAAGAGAGAGAAAGAGAGATTGAGTGTGTATAGACAGCTAGAAAGGGTGTTAGAAAGTCAAGGCCAACATTAGGAAATGCCAAGGTTAGTACCAGGAAATGCCAACGATCCAAGAGTATTTTCCACTCCTCTTTATAGAGAGTTCAATGTTCTATTCAAGTTCATTTTCTGTCAGTTTTTATTAACAATATACCACCAATCAGTCTGCAAATCATTAGCTGATCATTAGATTGGTGTGTAATACTAGCCGATTAACTTTCATTTGTATTTATGGTTCTCATTAAAAAGTTACTGAGGGATAGGTTTACAACCCAAGTCAAGCCTCACCTGGTCTTACAGATGTTCTTTTACCACTTGTATTAATCCATTATATTTTATTTCAAGGATGATTATGGCTAACCACACAAGCATTGATAATTATGGAGGTTTTAAGGTTTAGCACTCACTTTTTCCCTCTCATTTTTGTTACAGATTCTTAATCACGGGACTGTTCCCAGGATTGAATCATTATGAAACAAATTTTTATTTGTGACCTCGCTGTGTAGAAACAAGATAAAAACCAAGGATATATCACTGTTATTGGTGTGAATTGGGACTTGTTACCAAAAACAGTTATCAAATATAAAATAGCCCATGCAACTGCTTGTTTTGAGTCTGAAGGATAAAAAGACTTGATGATTTATATAATGTGATTAATATGTTATCCTGGCTCCAATGGGAAAACACAAGTAACATTCCTACTGATAATTGTTAATTTTCTCACAGCTATTTATACATTTAAAGATGGCCATAATAGGTATCTTGCATAACCTGAGAAAGATAGTAAGAGAAATATGTGTTTAGAGAGAGAAATAGAGAGGAAGAGAGAAAGTGGAGAGAGAGAAAGAGAGAGAGAGAGAGAGGAAAAAGAGAATGGGAAAGAGAAGAAGATAAAACTATGAATGATTAGGACATATAGGAAATGAGTAGTGAAAACAGATAGTGGAGAAATATGTAGACAGAGTAATTGGATGGAAATAGAACAAGTTTATTAGGTTTTAAGTTCTCTTTTGAAGAGAGATTTTAGAGGCAGGAGAGATTTATAATGGAAGGGAATATTGAGAGGAAAGAGATATAGAAAGAAGAGAATACAGTTAATTACTTGATAATTTTATTCATGTTATTTTGCTGGTGGTGTTTTTCCTTCAATCGATAAGGAGATGGTAATATGCTTGTCAATCTTAATAACGCAGACACCAGAGTCGCTTTAACATAAAACAAATATCTGTAAAATTTTACATGTTTCACAAGGATCATCTAAAAACAGCAAAAGGTATTAACCCTATCATCACCACAAAAACATATTGCCATTGTTAATATGCTTTGACTTTATATACTGACAGCAAAAGGGTTAATGCTTTGTGGGGGAGATATTGTGTGGGAATTGAAACTGGGGAAGCAAGAGATTGTGCTGAGGGGGAGGGCTGTGTCCGGAGCTAAACAGGAGTAAACACCTGACCTGGAAAATGGACTTCCTGTTGACCCTATGAAGCTGGTATCTGTTTTCCGTCGACCGTGTAAGGTGTGTTCGCTTCAGTAAGGTGCTGTTGTGCAATGAATCTTCATTTTGGTTTCTGGGGGGTGTTGCTCAAAATCAACTGCAATCAACTGCAACTTTGCAAAAAGTAACGCGCATTTCCATTTGCGCACGTTATGCGCATTTAAAAAGACGCGCATGAAACAATGATTTTGATTGGCGCGTACCGATCAAAAGCAACTTGCGATCAATTGCAACTTTTGAGCAACACCCCCTATGTCTACCAAACTATTGCAATAATGGAAATGTAAATGTGATGCGATGACCAGCTGCATAGATGTGGTGGTGAAAGCTGCTTTTTAATCATGAGAGGCTTGAAGGGTGGGGGACAGAAGGGGATCCACTCCCTTGAAGTTCCCTGCGACATATCCGTAACTTGACATGGTTTTGGCAAAAGTTTACCCAACTTTTTACTTTCATATTCTTGCATAACTTTCATAACCAAATATGTCACATCTGTGCATACTGTTTTTATGCCATACCCATTTGAAGAAAAAAAATTGTCAACCTTGAAATTCTTAAAGAAGTTCATTTTGTATTCTAGTCGATACAAATTGTGTTAAAAGTCAAAACTCACATATCTCTGAAGAATAATGACTCTGTGGGCACTCATATGCTATTTTTCCTACATAAATGTGCCTAAAATGTATCCTGAAATAAATTTCTTAAGAGATAATAGCGAATGAAAGTGTAAGAAAATACAAAGAACTACCATCAAAATAAAATGCAGAAGAAATACATTTTGAAACCAATTTTTTTCATGCTTTGTCCCTGCTGATACATTTGTTGAGAATGTTGAAATGTAAAGAAATCAGCATGATAGGACGTAGGCAGCTACAATTCTTAAATGATAAATGGACATGGTAATGTGGGATATGTTAAGGGGATGGGGATAGTGGACCAGGTTAGCAAAGCAATGCTAACTCCAATAACATTGCTGCATACTGAAATCACCTACCGACCTCAATATTTTTCTTTCGTTCATGCTTTAGATCTATATTTCCCATTGGTACTATCAAGGCTCGTAAATGACTTGTATGAAAGTGGGTCAAGCAGTTAAAGGTTAACAATAGGCCTTGATTCTATATCCACCTGCTATACCTCCTTGACCCCAAAAGGTCAATATCACAGAGGTCAAGGTGTCATGGATTCATGAATTTTAAACCTGTTCCCCGGAGCTTTCATTTACATTGATTCACTAAACATATGTATGGCCTTACCCTATAAATGGTCCTGGCTTGTGTTTCATAAAGCTGTCTGCAGAGTTCCGCCCACTCTATGTATGACCTTTGACCCATTTTCGGATCAAAACTCAGAGACATACTTGTATGATTCATCATCGAGTGCAGGAAAGAATCACCAGTCGTGCGTTGATTTGTGCATTCTCTAACAATGGTAATAATGGTAATAATAGTATTTCACCATGAAAATAAGATTTCATGGTGTAATAATAGGATTTCTAGAGATATGAGGTTGGTAGCTCTGCATATAGTTTCCATAATTATCTCTGTTTTATGTATCAGTTATCGCATCAGTCATTGAAACAAAATTATCTTTGAATGACGATTAGCACCAGGAATTGAGCAGACATCACGGTGATTATTCCCTTTGATAATGACCCCAACTGAAAGTACTTCTATACGCCAGGTTAAAATCAAAGAGTGGGAGACAGTGTTTTGATTCATTTTCCGTCAAGTTGGTTTTTGTTTCCAAGTCTAATTGCTTTTGCATGAAATCAGGCGCAGGATTGTTTTGTAGGTGTGAAGTTCTTCATTTGTTTTATATTGGGAGCGGCATGCTGGTACCATGGAAATGTGTATAAACAGTTCCAGGATTGGTTAGAGTTCAGTTGTTATACAAGAAAATAGTGACAGATGCAGAATCTGTAGATATCTGGATTTAATCCATTTTACAGTCCATGAACTTGATAGTTTTCAGGTTGAAGTGACAGTTCTATGAACTCAATAGTCTGAAATTTCATGGTATATGCAATCAATAAAGTCCATTCCACTAGATGTTAAAATATGTGATGAAAAATATTTTTAAAAGATAATTCAGGGATTCAAATAATTGAAATAATTCATTGACTCCATGATTTGGTGTCACCTAGATTTCTTAGTTTTTACACAATGTAACAAAAATCACAATTGAAACAAAATCATATAGAAAAATAATTTTGACTATTATGTTTTGTATTTTTTTAACTTAAAGATATACTTCTTGTTCATAAAGTGCACCTCTTACTCCTCTCTCTCTCNTAAATGTGATGCGATGACCAGCTGCATAGATGTGGTGGTGAAAGCTGCTTTTTTTAACCGTAATAGGCCACGAGGGTGGGGCGGAGGGGATTGATCCACTCCCTTGAAGTTCCCTGCGACATATCCGTAACTTGACATGGTTTTGGCAAAAGTTTACCCAACTTTTTACTTTCATATTCTTGCATAACTTTCATAACCAAATATGTCACATCTGTGCATACTGTTTTTATGCCATACCCATTTGAAGAAAAAAAATTGTCAACCTTGAAATTCTTAAAGAAGTTCATTTTGTATTCTAGTCGATACAAATTGTGTTAAAAGTCAAAACTCACATATCTCTGAAGAATAATGACTCTGTGGGCACTCATATGCTATTTTTCCTACATAAATGTGCCTAAAATGTATCCTGAAATAAATTTCTTAAGAGATAATAGCGAATGAAAGTGTAAGAAAATACAAAGAACTACCATCAAAATAAAATGCAGAAGAAATACATTTTGAAACCAATTTTTTTCATGCTTTGTCCCTGCTGATACATTTGTTGAGAATGTTGAAATGTAAAGAAATCAGCATGATAGGACGTAGGCAGCTACAATTCTTAAATGATAAATGGACATGGTAATGTGGGATATGTTAAGGGGATGGGGATAGTGGACCAGGTTAGCAAAGCAATGCTAACTCCAATAACATTGCTGCATACTGAAATCACCTACCGACCTCAATATTTTTCTTTCGTTCATGCTTTAGATCTATATTTCCCATTGGTACTATCAAGGCTCGTAAATGACTTGTATGAAAGTGGGTCAAGCAGTTAAAGGTTAACAATAGGCCTTGATTCTATATCCACCTGCTATACCTCCTTGACCCCAAAAGGTCAATATCACAGAGGTCAAGGTGTCATGGATTCATGAATTTTAAACCTGTTCCCCGGAGCTTTCATTTACATTGATTCACTAAACATATGTATGGCCTTAACCTATAAATGGTCCTGGATTGTGTTTCATAAAACTGTATGCACACTTCTGCAAATCATGTATGACTTTTGACCAATTTCTGGGTTTAAATTCAGAGATATACTTGTATGAGTTATAATTAAGTGCAGTAAAGGATCACCAGTTGTGCGTTTAGTCGTACATACTCTAATAATGGTAATAATGGCAATAATGGTAATCATAGTATAATAACAGGATTTCTATAGAGGTGAGGTTGGTAGCTCTGCATATAGGTTCCATAATTATCTCTGTTTTATGTATCAGTTATCACATCAGTCATGGAAACAAAATTATCTTTGAATGACGATTAGCACCAGGAATTGAGCAGACATCACGGTGATTATTCCCTTTGATAATGACCCCAACTGAAAGTACTTCTATACGCAAGGTTAATTCAAAGAGTGGGAGACGGTGTTATGGTTCATTTTTCGTCAAGTTTGTTTGTGTTTCCAAGTCTAATTGCTTTTGCATGAAATCAGGCGCAGGATTGTTTTGTAGGTGTGAAGTTCTTCATTTGTTTTATATTGGGAGCGGCATGCTGGTACCATGGAAATGTGTATAAACAGTTCCAGGATTGGTTAGAGTTCAGTTGTTATACAAGAAAATAGTGACAGATGCAGAATCTGTAGATATCTGGATTTAATCCATTTTACAGTCCATGAACTTGATAGTTTTCAGGTTGAAGTGACAGTTCTATGAACTCAATAGTCTGAAATTTCATGGTATATGCAATCAATAAAGTCCATTCCACTAGATGTTAAAATATGTGATGAAAAATATTTTTAAAAGATAATTCAGGGATTCAAATAATTGAAATAATTCATTGACTCCATGATTTGGTGTCACCTAGATTTCTTAGTTTTTACACAATGTAACAAAAATCACAATTGAAACAAAATCATATAGAAAAATAATTTTGACTATTATGTTTTGTATTTTTTTAACTTTAAGATATACTTCTTGTTCATAAAGTGCACCTCTTACTCCTCTCTCTCTCTCCCTCTCTTTCTCACTGTCTCTTCATCTCTTCATTCTACTGGTGTGTTCATTTTTTCACAAAATGCCCTTCACATTCCATCTCTTCATTCTCCTCTTGACTATCTCCCATTCCCTTGATCTGTCATCTTAATCACACTTTCCATATCCTGACTCAAATGCTTTATCTTGTCTAACATCACTTCTATCCCTGAATATAGTGATGTTATTTCTCTTTCTTTTCTATCTGCTTCTCCCTTTTTGTTTCTTTTATTCTTGTGCTCACTTTCCCTTCCCTTCTTCTCTTTCCCTCTTTTTCTATGCACCCCTCACTCTCTTCCACCTTTTCTCCCATTTATCTCCATTCTGCATTTACATTTCTGTTTTTCGTCTTTCCCTCCACTCTGTAACTGTTATTCTCCTGGTCTTTCTCCTTGTCTTTTTTGTCTGGTCATCTTCCCCCTTTTACATTCCTCCCCTCTCTTTTCTATTGATGCTTCATGATCATGCATTGTAAATGTAAGGAAATTGACCTTTGTAGCAGATTATAGTATATTAATTTTATTACAATTATCGTCAAGCCAGCCCTTCGAGGGCATCCAGCACAATCTACCTATAAATATAGTCTTTCAGAGGAGACTCCTAAGTCGTCGGTCCGGTGTGATGGAGAGCAACAGCATTTGCAAATTAAAGAACCTGCTTTCCTGTTCGAAAAGAGTAGTGAATAATTTTTCCGGGAAAGTAGTAACCTTAATAATTTTTCAACCTCATTAATTTATATCCTTAATATGAGCTTGACACTTATATGACACATTGTGATGTCTAAGCAATCAATTAATCAATCTATCCCCTTTCTGTCACCTTCCCTCATTTTCTCTTTACTACAGCTGTAGTAGTAGAGGTATCCCCGGTAATTGTGGTTGATCGTCCGAGGTTTGTGTGTACAGGCAAGATTGGCACTTGTCCCTACTTCTACGAGGAAAGGACCGACATGGCTTGCAATGATGAATGCTCAGACGATTACGACTGCCCAGGAGAGAGGAAGTGTTGCAGCCACTCGTGCGGGAGCGTCTGTGTCTACCCGAGTTTCCCAGTCCGTAAGTAATAGTAATCATGAGCAGACAAAAGCAACTTCATTCATTTACAATAGCGTCATAAGAACGATTGAAATTTTATTGTGCATCCAAGTAGCTATCGGTTGAATGTAGGTTGTTTACTTTGTCCCAGGCGTTTGTCCCTTCTGCTCACAGTGAATAAAAGATATTACAAGACTTTAGCTGTTATCTTGATGTTCTTCAGAACCTTTTTAGTAAAAGAACCATCAAATCCTGGAGCAGCCTTCAAGAATCCCTTGTTACCATCTCCAGCAATGATGCATTGAAAAAAAACTTGGACAAATCTTGGTCGAGCAAAGTTTTTGATCTCATGTAATTGTCCTCCACGTAAGCACCAATCATAAATTGTTAAAAGCAGTACCAACCAAGACAATCAGGAGTTATTACTGGATATCCAACTCTCTGACAGAGATTATGATTTACCCAATGTAGCCATTCTGACACACATGACTATCCCTACGATTGACATTTTACATTCTATTTGAAGCATTCCATGGGACACTTAATGCTACTTTATGAGGTTACAATATGGTCAATTCCTACCAGTTCTTCCAAAACCATGTCCCTTTTCAACCTGAATCTCCAATATGTTGCTAGTGCTCATTATTAGATAGATTCAGTATGATTCCTACAGAACACATTTGCCTCAGCTTCTTAGCCGTTCACATTTGAATTTCTTGTGCTATGAATATCCTAAAATGTTTGAATACATGTCTGATAAAACATTCCCATCATCACCACTTGTTTTTTCATTTCATACAGCTCAACCATACCCAGAGCTGACTGGACCTGAACCCGACCTCCCCCCACTTGGCGGAATCCCTGTAGACATGTGCCCCGCCCATGAAGTTGCCATGGAGACCTGTGGTGATGCCTGCTCATCGGATGAAGAGTGCCCTGCTGGCTTGATGTGCTGCACCAACGCAGGCTGCGACGGCCCAGTCTGTCTTCCTCTCGTTACAGAGCAGAAATGCATAACCATCCGTAAGTTTCCATGTCCAGCATGTTTCACTGATTGACACTAGAACCCCCTCCCCCCTCCAAAAAAAATGATAATCGTTTGGTTGCCCTCGACGGATTGTCCCTATTTTGTCTGTTTTTTTTATTAAAATAATGAAATCACTGTAGAATTGGGTAGACACATGAAATTTTACCCGAAAAGTCATTGTCGGATGTTCTTTGGCATTTCACTCTCCTTAAGTGTTATTTTCCTCCTGAAATGTGCTAGAAAAATTAAAAAACCTTTCCTGAACGACTGGCGCTTTTTCACAAATTGCATTGAAGTGCAACCAAACTCCCCCCCCCCCCCCAAGAGGGAACCCAGCCATGGCGGGGGACAGTGGCGCTCCCGCTGATTGGTCAACGGCAACAACCAAGCACAGCGCTAGGAACAATAGCGTGCGCCGATCGCTGCGGGCTTCTCCCGTAACAATATTAGATGCAGCGTGGTCCATGCTCATTATAGTCTGTTGAAGGCTAGCAGGATACAGCAGCCGAGACGTCATTTAACTAATGATCTACTCTCGCACATCGTGATCCAACGGATGAACTCTCTGCAATTGATGATAAAAGTTTGTTGTATTCAACCAAATAATTGATATTGACAGAATTTGACATTTTTTATAAAAAAGAAGGAAATATTTAATGAATAGGGAGGCTGGTCAATCCATGAATGCCCATTTTCATAGCTTTTTTTATGTAATTAGAGCTGATCTGGACTAAAAAAACTTCTATTATACTTGATTATTTTTGTTTCTCTACTGCAGCTTGTCCAATCATGGCAAACATTGATCCAGAAGACATGAGGGAGAAAGTGTGTGGCTCTTCTTACAGTAAGTACACATATTTCATATATTTTATAAGCCAATATTTTAGTGTACAGATATTTCCGCAATTTCTGACCATGGCACATTGGCGTGTCGTTATTTTCATGTTTTTGACACTATTTTACACAAATGAATGTGCGTCATATAGAGTGGAAATTTTTTGCGAGGCCATAACGGCGAAATTACTGAAAATAAAACCACTGCAAAAATTTCAGCTTATACGGTATTCTGATTCCCTAAAACGCTTAAACATCTCCGTAGCATCAATAAATTCACATGGATCTAGCTTCTCAATGGTCTAGGGATAAGAAGCCTTTTTATTCGTCAGGCGGTCCTGGATTTGATTCTTACCGGAGTGTCCCTGTGATGTGTTTTTTCACAGCATCTCGCTGTCAATCAGCGTTTATGGGATAAGGCAAGAATTATTTCAAAGCCAAGGGAGACCTGTTAACTCTGTGACTGAAGCCATATTGTCCTTATAAACATGTTTTAATCATACTGTTTGGTCAAAAGGAAACCAGAAAACGAGCCCACTGGAAAGTAATTTTACATAATTGTAGTTAAATAATAACAANCTGCCCTGCTGGCTTGATGTGCTGCACCAACGCAGGCTGCGACGGCCCAGTCTGTCTCCCTCTTCGTACAGAGCAGAAATGTGTTACTATCCGTAAGGTTCCATGTCCAGCATGTTTCACCGATTGACACTAGAACCCCCCCCCCCCTAAAAAAAAACCCAACCAATCACAATGCTAGGAACAATAGCGTCCTCCGATCGCTGCGGGCTTCTCCCGTAACAATATTAGGTGCAGCGTGGTCCATTCTCATTATAGTCTAATGAAGGCTAGCAGTATACAGCAACCGAAAAGCCATTTAACTAACAATCTACTCTTGCACATTGTGAGACAACTGATGAACTCTCTGCAATTGATGATAATAATAATAATAATTTATGCTTATATAGCGCATAATACAAGGGTCTCTATGCGCTTAATTAATGATTAAAGTTTGTTGTATTCAAGCAAATTATTGATATTGACAGAATTTGACATTTTCTATAAAAAAGAAGGAAATATTTAATGAATAGGGAGGCTGGTCAATCCATGAATGCCCATTTTCATAGTTTTTTAATGTAATTAGAGCTGATCTGGACTCAAACAATTTCTATTATTCTTGATTATTTTTTGTTTCTCTACTGCAGCTTGTCCAATCATGGCAAACATTGATCCAGAAGACATGAGGGAGAAAGTGTGTGGCTCTTCTTTCAGTAAGTACACATATTTTTATTCCCTAAAACACCTAACATCTCTGTAGTTTCAATTATATTACATGAATCAAGCTTCTCGATGGTCTAGGGATAAGAAGCCTTTTTAGTCGTCAGGAGGTCATGAGTTTGATTCTTACCCGAGTGTGCCTGCGATTTTTCTTTCACAGAATCTCCCTGTCAATCAGTGTTTATGGGATAAGCAAGAATTATTTCAATTGTTTGTAGTGGAAAGCCAAGGGAGACCTGTTGCCTCTGTGACTGAAGTCATATTGTCTTGTTAAACATGTTTTAATCATACTGTTTGGTCAAAAGGAAACAAGAAAATAAGCGCACTGGGAAGTAATTTTACATAATTGTAGTTAAATAATAACAAACTTGAATCTATCAAGCTTTTGAGGTTGTTATTGTAGGTTTGAAATTATGTGATCTCTTGCACTATTTGTGAAGCTCTAAAATTGCAAAGCTGCATTGACTTTCTGGCCTCAATGCATGTAATGCCATCAAATTGAAAGGCAGTTGAGAACTTGTAAAGGAAAACTTTTACGGTACAAATAATTTTAACCAATGTCTCTCAGCTCATCCATGCTATTTATGCTCGATCCTTGAAAGATGAAAGTTGTCAGATTGTATACCACTGCCATAGTAATTTTTTCATGCTAAGTTAAACTTTCTTCATATTTCTTTTGTCATTTTACAGTTTTTATTGTCAAGGTAAGGTCAGATGGACGAGCAAAGATTCTGGATGATTTGAAGTACTCCATCAACCCTTATGCAAAAGCGAATGCCCGCCCAATTGTGAAATTCATCAAAGATTCAAACTGTAATGTTGATATGACAGGTGAGTGTCCATGTTATAGTCTACCTTATTCTCTTATGCTGTTTTAAAAATTATCTGATTTCTTAGTTGGGTAAGATGGGTATGACACCTCCAAATGTTTGTAAATTAACCCGTTCAGTATAGGAATTATTTGTACAGCAAATTCTGTCACCTTTCTTCGTCAATTGGCATCTCTACTTTTCATTATTCCATTTCTGCATTAATTCAAATACATGTAATTTTACTTGCTTGACTTTCCATTTCACAATAGATTAAAGTAAAACAAATTGACATTTTTTGACAATCTTTTAATATTTTCTATTTTAAACATCCCCTATACATTAAATGGAAAGTATTTATTTAGCAAATTCAAACAGGTACACAATTACAATGTTTAGATTTTGTGTGCTGTAATTCCATCTTTATTAAAGTCCAAGTCACATAGAACCCCGACTCAACACAATTCTTAGTCCAGTTGAGTCCTCTGTGATCTAGGTTGTGTGACCCTATTTCTTAACCAGGTTAATCTTGGCTCATCTGGAAAAAATATAGATTCATGTTGAGTCATGGCAACTGACTGAGGCTTTCGCTCCTTTAAAGAATTTCACATGATTGAGAAATAGTTTCAATCATTTTGAAAACTACTGAATCAACTCTACCATTTTGAAAGATGTTGAATTTCCTGAAGCACGCAAATTTTATATTTCCGTCAATGTTTTTTTTTCTCAATACAGCTGATCGTTACATGCTTCTGATGGGTGGAGATGCTGTGGATTTACAAGACAAGGTTCTTACTCTTGACCAAACAGTTCTGGCAATACCTTTGACCGGTCATCTCAAGAATAAGGTCAAGGACATCGCTCCTTTCTGCCCTATACACTAAACAGGGCTTAGTATGTAACCTTGAGGAACACCACACTGAACTTCCATGCATTATGCAGCTCTTGTGTTGTAGACATGAGCTTAGTGTGTGCATGTATTCTCATTCTTTTGGCAAAAAAAAATCCAGGAGGAAAGGTTGCCCTGATTCGTAATAATCCCATATTTTATCCTCATTGCAAAATTAAGCAATACAATGTCATTGCGTTTTCATGTTTCAATGAAAATAAGGGATTTCTGTTATTCTGATATAAGATGTGTGTATAATTGCGATGAATGAATGAAGATTGAGGTGGTTTTGTGTCAACTTTCTTTAACTTAAAAATGGAAATTGATTCTTTCAACTCTTTGAAGGCATTATTATAGAAATAAATTGTCTTTTAATCTTTCATGTGTACAGTATTTTTTCATTGTAACATATTTTTACTGGTAAATGTAAGCATTTTTATCGAGAACATTCAGCCATTGAATTGTGTCAGATTTTACCACTTGTGATTATGGAATGAAATTTAAAAGCTTTTTTTTTCAAACTCAAATTGAGAACCTGCCAACCATTTACTTCCTGTTAACATATATGTAAATGTATGTATGCATAAACTGTATTTATGTACATTTACTCATTGATCAACCTTGCAATAAGCATTGGTAGAATTTTGTTTGAAGTCTAATTTGCCATATTTAATCATTCTTTTAATTAAATGCTGCAATGGATGTAGGGTGTGAATATTAGATGACAATTTTTGTTCTTTTTATGACTTGGTATTTTTTCTTAATATGTCATTTTACTAGGGATTTCATAATAATATGGATCCTATGGTAAAAGTGGTACATTCCTCCATTTTCTTCCAAAACAACTGTTTCAAAACAAGAAATTGCTATGTCTTGGAAATTTCACCACCATAGTCTGTAAATCTTATAACATGCACAAAACCATTGGGATTTATAGGTAATGAATCACTTTTACAGAATTTAGAGTCATACATTGGCAAGTGTTGACACAATTTTTTGTGAAAGACCTGAGCTTATGAACCTTTTTCGTTTTTTTTTAATACGTGCCTATTTTCTACATCATCCTCTATGGAGCATTCAGGTTTTGTACATTTTTTATATTGATATGCTGTTCCATACTTCCATTCCATTTTATATTGTGTAACGTTACATCATTATGGTCTCTGTTTGTTCCTAAGTGGTAAATGTGTCTTGATTAATGAAAGATACCAATATTAAATGGATGGGAGTGTCAGCTCACAACTCAACTTCCTTGTCTGACTGTCTCTATCTCTGAGTTGATTTTTTGTTCCAATTGGCGGGTTTACTTATATATTCAAATTTATGTGCTTTTCTTGCCACTGAACATAGTTACATGGTAGTCCTTAAACCGTTTGATAACAATAAGACTTTGAATACTTTGAATACTTTGAATCCAGTTTGCATACATTACTTCTTGCTATGTCGGGCAAGCATCGGTCATGCCTTAGGGTTGTCAAGAACAACCCTTGTGTTATAGGTATGCATAAAATTTGCATCTATTAGTAAACCTGCCTATTTAATCTTGGCTAAGGCCTAATTCATGATGACCAAAGCCTAATAAAAAGTCCTACAGCTTTTTGAGAGAGACAGAGAGAGAGAGAGAGGGGGGGATAGAGGTGGAAGGGGAAAGGAAGAGGTATGTAGTGAGATTGTGAAGACATTGATTAGAGAATGGGAACGTAAATTACACATTTTAAGATTATATTTTTTAAATAAAAAATTATTACTGCTCTCATCCAAATCATTATGGGAACCCAAATTATAAAATTAATTGCTCCAAAAAAAAAAAAGAGGGTGGGTAGGTATATTGGAAGAGAGAGAGAGAGACTGAGGGAGAAGGGTTTGTAGAGAGATGTTGGGGGAGGTTAGGGGGTTAGGGACGGGAAAGAATCACAGATAAGATCAATTCTATACCTTTTTTATACAGGAGGACATTAAAATCATTCCCATGTGTTTTTCCATGTGTGATATGCTAGACATGGAACTAAATCATATTCTTTGTGTTTACAAAATTGGTTGCTGTAAAAAGAGAGGTAGAGATGATTGGGTACAGAGAGAGAAATAAGAATAGAGGAGAGAGAGAGAGAGAGAGAGAGACGGAAAGAGAGGTGGATAGAGAGAAAGAGAGGGTGTGTTATCAGTCTTTCAGAGCAATTTGTATCAATTCCAGGGTGGTGTTTCACCAAGTTACAAAAGACTTTAAGAATGAGTCAATGACTTTATGCACGACTGGTATCAGTACTTGTGCTGAATGATCGATAATCTTACGCGCAATAAAATCGTTAACGTCTTTCTTGAAGTCGTTCGTAACTCTAAGAGCGATTTGGTGAAACACCGCCCAGGCCTGACCTTCATCGATCTTCAATCCATCTATCATTTTCGATATCTCTCGTACACAAACATGACAATCTAAATAAAATGAGAGTCCAATCTTTCAAAATGAAAGTTTGATGACAATAGAGGTGACAATAATACTCTCTTGGGTGTCAGAAGAGGTCAGATTTTATATTTTACATTTATTTATTTTCCTCATTCATTCATTAAAATATCAACATACGAACAATTATAAAAAGAAAATACAAAAGTTAGTCAATATGATGGAATGTGAAGAAGGGGCTGTCATTTACATCCATGCATACAGAGATACCAACCTTTCCAAAATACATCCATGAGGTGAATTTTCATATGAATTCAAAGATTTCATAACAAGTGAATATCACCGTCGTATTTTCACTCAGTTTTATTCATCTATTGAGTCATTCCCATTTTAATTTTTACCTCATTCATATTCCGGAATGGTTGGAATCTCTGCGCATGTATTGGCTGATCTCAGTCTTTTACAAGGAATGTCGGGCACGTAACAGTTTTTTCTTTGTTTCAGCGAAAGATTTTGTTGAAATCATTCATAAACAGATGTAAATCATGAACGAATACAGAACAAATATATGTTGTGGCTCATATACAAAGTTACAGAATTTGCACAGGTTTCCATTTTTCTAACAGTAAAACAATCTTGTTATTTTTGTGCACAAACTACTTTCCCTACTTCATGAACTTCATAAACAATTTTTATTCATGATCTTCATGTAAATGGGATCAAAATCTTGACGAGCGGACCCATGAAAATAGCTGATAAACAAATGAGCGTGCAAGAATTTTTTTTAAGGGTCTTGATGTCCCCCACTTTTTTGTTTGTTTGTTGCGCAGACACTCACTGGTTTCTCGTTGGGGAAGAGTTCAAATGGATGGGGTGTGTACTGATAATAATAATAACAGATGCAGTTTATATAGCGCACTTAATATCCACTCTGCTGAGTGCTCATCAAGGCGCTTTGCATTATTATTACCCTTGCTTTAGCCCGACGTACACCAGCACACATGGCAATTCAAGGAATAAATATTCCTGTCTGGTACCCATTCACCTCACCTGGATTGAGTGCAGCACAATGTGGATACATTTCTTGCTGGAGGAAATTAACGCCATGGATGGGATTCGAACCTACGACCATCTGTTTGAGAGACGTGAGTCAGGACCACTACACCACGACGTCCCCACGCCCTACATGCGCGCACCCAGGATTTTCATACCCGGGGGGCTCAGCACAAATTTGGCGCCCCTGAGA
>BQKZ01001855.1:91385-102596 GCA_036244855.1 Temnopleurus reevesii | reverse complement strand
GAAATTGGGGCTCCATCGGGATTCGAACCCAGGACCTCTGGATTGCTAGACCAGAGGTCTCTGGTTCGAATCTCGATGGAGTCCCAATTTCTTTGCTCAATTTTCATATTAGATTATATCTTTTCACTCAAAACATAAACATTATATATATTTTTTATTTCCAAATATAATCAGATTCCAGACAATCTTTGATGATGACAGCACCACGGAGACAATCTACCAGGGAGCTGTATCTTCCATGGTGGACGTTCTGATCGCAGGATTCAATTGCAGCTTGCTAAGTCTTGGAGAGAGCGGATCAGGGAAGAGTCACACTCTCTTCGGTGATGGGAAGACAAGATTGGGCGTGGTCCATATGGCTGTGAGGGGCATCTTTGACAGGCTGAGCGACACCAGAGAGAGGGGTAAATTTTCTTTATTTTTTTTAATTTCATTTAGATGGTCTTTCCCTTCTCTCTTTATGGACTCGGGAATAATAGACAGGACGTTGCCTATAAAGCTGTCAGTGGAATTTGTAGTAGGTTCATTGACACCAGAGAGAGGGTTAAAATATTAAAATTTAGATATCTTAGATATCTTTTTTTTTATATCTTCTCATCTCCCCATCGCCCTCCTTGAATTCGGGATAGTATGTTTGTTACACGGTCCATATTGCTGCAAGGGGAATATTTGACATGTCAAGTAACAAATAAGAGGGAATAAGATTTTTATGGGTTTTCCCCCTCCACCTCCTCTGTTTATAATAAATATAATGATACTGGCATGACTTGCAGTTCATGTCAATAAGACAAGACAGTAACACTAACGAGTGTACCATGAGCAAAATGTTTCAATACTACCTTTGTTACTGCATTTAGTGTTTTTTTTTTAATTCTGTTTCAGCTAGCAGGAATGACAGCCTCATGAGTGGTCAAGTCACTCTGAGTATGTTTGAGGTTTACAACGAGATAGTGAGAGATCTGCTAAAGAAACCCACTGAGAGTACAACGAGTGTAGGCGGCCCCAGTGAACTGACTGTCAATGCACAGAAATGGGTTCATGTCAAGGTATGTTGAATCTTGATTGTTTAAAATCAGCATCCTGGATATCAGCCAGATTTGTTTGAGTATGTTTAAGGTTTATATTGAGAAAGTGAGACATCTAACGCATTGAATGTTTAGAATCAGCATCTTAGATGACACATCTGCTATATTTTGTCACATTTGAATTTACATCTAGAGAGTCAGAGATTATGTTATTTTTGTTCTGATTTAAAAACAAGGTCAATTGTAATACTTGTTTCTGTTTAGTAAGATAAAGTGGAATAAGTAGTGCAGTATTCAAAAGTCTGATAAGATATTATTGTTACGTCTTAAATTTCTTGTTTTTGTCTTCAGGATGTGGCTCAGATTACTTTGAGAAATGAAAGCGATGCTTTGTCTGAACTGAGCCGAGGACTGAATGAACGAACCCAAGCATCTACAGACTATGGACGGAGCCAGGCAAAGACAACTCTGTTTGTGGAAATCTCTCTCAAACTGGTGAGAATTGTATTATTCATCTTATTTTCTTCACGCTTTCAGAAAGAGGANGAGAGGTGAAGGTGCGCATAATCTGAAGATACAAGGAAACAAGATCAAGCAAGATGAGACAAATGCTTCCCATTCGTGAGTGTCGTAGTTTTTCTTTGAAGTTGACTAAATTTATATAAAGTAATGCACTTTTACTATAATACTCTAACAACTAATGTTAACAAATATAATGAGACTAAAGACGCAAACTTCAAATTCGTAGCTGTAGGCCTATATCTCTTTATTTTTTAGACTTAACTTAGTTTTACATGCTGCATCCGTTGGAAATATATACTATTCCCTAAAGCCAAAGGGTTCAGTCTAGTAGACTTTTTGTGATCTTTTTTTTTTGGGGGGGGGGGGTGGGGATGTGGTGGGGTTATTTCTCTTGCCACTACTCTTTTTCATTTCATTAGAAATCTAAAATAAATTATGATGATTTAAATATCTTGTTGGGCCCTCTTAAAAGTCTTATTATATATTGTTTGATTATGCAGGCTTAGGTTGTTCAATATATCTTGAATTGTTTTTTGATAGTGTTGACAAGCAAATCTTTGGGCAAATCCGTTAGGTAAAGTAATATATGCAGGGACTGAATTTTAAAATTTGCAGGGGAGCTACAGATAGCTCTCCTAGATGCTCTCAAGGAGAGTTTTAGTGGAGCTAAATTGGGTCTTCATGAGGTAAAATTGGGGTTACAAGGGGCTCAATAAATCACTCCCCAAAAAGCATTTAACTTAAGGGAGCTTTAGGAGAGCAATCGCTCTCACTGCAGTGTGTTGTCTGCAATTTTGAAAAAAAAGCAGTTAATCTATATTCCTCAAATTTTCAAGAAAGAAAATACTTAGGTCAGTAAAAACAGTTAAGGTACGGTACTTCTAATCTTTTTAGATTATATCGTAAATAATTAATTCATAGAATGAGAAAAACTGACCAGGAAATATTAGAGTATGAAAATTGAGCAAAGAAATTGGGGCTCCATCGGGATTCGAACCCAGGACCTCTGGATTGCTAGACCAGAGGTCTCTGGTTCGAATCTCGATGGAGTCCCAATTTCTTTGCTCAATTTTCATATTAGATTATATCTTTTCACTCAAAACATAAACATTATATATATTTTTTATTTCCAAATATAATCAGATTCCAGACAATCTTTGATGATGACAGCACCACGGAGACAATCTACCAGGGAGCTGTATCTTCCATGGTGGACGTTCTGATCGCAGGATTCAATTGCAGCTTGCTAAGTCTTGGAGAGAGCGGATCAGGGAAGAGTCACACTCTCTTCGGTGATGGGAAGACAAGATTGGGCGTGGTCCATATGGCTGTGAGGGGCATCTTTGACAGGCTGAGCGACACCAGAGAGAGGGGTAAATTTTCTTTATTTTTTTTAATTTCATTTAGATGGTCTTTCCCTTCTCTCTTTATGGACTCGGGAATAATAGACAGGACGTTGCCTATAAAGCTGTCAGTGGAATTTGTAGTAGGTTCATTGACACCAGAGAGAGGGTTAAAATATTAAAATTTAGATATCTTAGATATCTTTTTTTTTATATCTTCTCATCTCCCCATCGCCCTCCTTGAATTCGGGATAGTATGTTTGTTACACGGTCCATATTGCTGCAAGGGGAATATTTGACATGTCAAGTAACAAATAAGAGGGAATAAGATTTTTATGGGTTTTCCCCCTCCACCTCCTCTGTTTATAATAAATATAATGATACTGGCATGACTTGCAGTTCATGTCAATAAGACAAGACAGTAACACTAACGAGTGTACCATGAGCAAAATGTTTCAATACTACCTTTGTTACTGCATTTAGTGTTTTTTTTTTAATTCTGTTTCAGCTAGCAGGAATGACAGCCTCATGAGTGGTCAAGTCACTCTGAGTATGTTTGAGGTTTACAACGAGATAGTGAGAGATCTGCTAAAGAAACCCACTGAGAGTACAACGAGTGTAGGCGGCCCCAGTGAACTGACTGTCAATGCACAGAAATGGGTTCATGTCAAGGTATGTTGAATCTTGATTGTTTAAAATCAGCATCCTGGATATCAGCCAGATTTGTTTGAGTATGTTTAAGGTTTATATTGAGAAAGTGAGACATCTAACGCATTGAATGTTTAGAATCAGCATCTTAGATGACACATCTGCTATATTTTGTCACATTTGAATTTACATCTAGAGAGTCAGAGATTATGTTATTTTTGTTCTGATTTAAAAACAAGGTCAATTGTAATACTTGTTTCTGTTTAGTAAGATAAAGTGGAATAAGTAGTGCAGTATTCAAAAGTCTGATAAGATATTATTGTTACGTCTTAAATTTCTTGTTTTTGTCTTCAGGATGTGGCTCAGATTACTTTGAGAAATGAAAGCGATGCTTTGTCTGAACTGAGCCGAGGACTGAATGAACGAACCCAAGCATCTACAGACTATGGACGGAGCCAGGCAAAGACAACTCTGTTTGTGGAAATCTCTCTCAAACTGGTGAGAATTGTATTATTCATCTTATTTTCTTCACGCTTTCAGAAAGAGGAGACGTTATTTAAAGTTGGTTTAGTAAAACGAATGCTGTCTAGATAAACAACAAAATGTGTAAGGTCGTGAGAAGAATCAAACCCGCATGGGTAGATTGGCAATTACGAGCAGTAGTATTTTAACTTGATATGGTGCTTAGATCTGGCTGACTGTATATCATCATATTAAAATGAAAACATTTGAATAAATTTTTATTTCAGATGAATTTTAATACTCTTCGTGTCTTTCATCTTTTTGTCTTTTGACCCAATGACATACTAAACACATTATGGCGAAATTCAAATGATTTCTATAATTGTTTGTAATATTAATGATAATAAAAATAGTGGCTACTTGTGGAGTACCTTTTGATGCTCATGGCACTTCATTTTTATTTTTCTTGTTGTTGCTTTTTCTTGTTATTTTGAGTGTTTTGGTTATACCAAACTAATCAAGTTAATTTTTACTGCAAATCCATCATTTTCTTGATTCGTAGGAGAAAGAAGAGTTTGGCTACCCTCATGAGTCCAGCTTCACGTTCGTAGAGCTACCAGGTATTGAGAAGCTTGCTGCTAATCAACAAGACCTCCGCAAGAAAGAGGGCGCTCTTCAAAACAGATCCATATCTTCGTTTGGTCAACTGATCAGCAACCTCTCCACCAGGCAGAAACCAGAGAGAGTTATTAATTATAGGTAAGAGACGTCAAATCATGCCCAAAATTGGTAATTAGCTGTGACATTATTTTCCAGGGTCTTACACGGCCGTCAAGCTTTCTGCAATGAGAAATTGATATTCTGATAAAGGTAAAAATGCTTTACACAAAGAAAATTGTTCAAGTAATTACTGATTTTAAAGTGTGAATCAATTTGTACTTGGACCAACCATCCTTTTTCATGAACATAAGGTAGGCTTTTTCGAACATATATACTGCTCATATGTATTGAGTGATGCTATTCACCTTAATGGATGTGTAGAGAGGTTTGACTGTAAAGTCATGAAGTTTCATGTTTGTTTTTTTTCTCATGTTTTTCCCTGTAGTGAATCCAAAGTGACGAGTCTCCTAGAGAATACTATCGGAGGGAACTGTAAGACGAAGGCTATCATGCACTTCAGTCCAAACCCGGATCCTCTTCATCTCAAAGTATCTCTTACAGTGTCCAGTCAGCTAGCTAGAATCAACAACTTCTTCATCATTAACGATGCTGCTGCTAGAGTAAGTCTTATTTTAGACTTGTTTGTCCTAGCTCAAACACGGACCCAGGGCAGTGTTTCACCACGATATGAAAGACTTTGATAACGCTTTTAAGATCGACTGGTATCAGTTCTTATGGTGAATACTCATAATGTTATTATGAATCATTACGCGCGAGAACGGATACCAGTCGATCTTAAAGTCGTTCTTAAAGTCTTATCTCGGTGAAACACCGTCCTGGATTTATAGATGATAGGGGGAGGGGAAGAATACTTGTTATTGCCAACCAGGAACGAGGCATATGTCCCAGAACATTCTATTGCATCAGGTCTTCATTATTAAAAGAGAATCACGAAGACATTATCAAGCCTGGAACGTGCGGGTTTTACAAACATAATGCGAACTGAGTGCGAAAGGTGATTGGTATTGTGACGTAAAAAAAAGGATAACATTTCGAGCAAGAATGAAAAAAAAAATGGACGAACCAAACAACTTCCACTGAAGCCTTCGAAATGGTTATATGCACACAAAAGAAAGTATTTCTCCGATTGATACGTGTATTCACGTTTAACATTACTCGGCATAATAAGAGGAAGGAATTTTATTATGTGTAGATAATAGAGCTATACATCCACAACACAACACACTGCTTGAAAGGATGTGAAAATCAGTAAATAGACATGTCCAATGAATGAAATGTTACAATAGCAGCCCGACTCCTTGAGTGTGGCAATTATTTTCTCAGATATAAAAGGCATAAGAAATAAAGGAAAGAATGTGCGAGCGTACCATTTGATTTACGACAACAATGCATTTGCGCTTTACTTACAAGAGCGTTTGGCGTCATAATATTTTTGATAGCATTACAGGACATAAAAGTAAATAAATACAATAATCCAAAGCATGTAGAGAAAGACAGTTTGTCCTCTAGAATTATGCTGGATGGTTCCTTCTGCAAATGTCCCTTCCTTGACGTCATTACCGAAATAACACGAAATAACTCGAAATAACTCGAAATAACTCGAAAGATCCCGAAACCGAAATGCATAAAACGAGCCCTAAAATCAGGTTTTTTGTTTCACATGATCAAATTCGATATAAAACAGTTCTTATGATATATCATGCACATAATCACCTTTTCGTACTTGTAAAATACGTTGTATTTGTGATTTCCTTCGTGGTTCTTCTTTAATGATACAGCGGCTAGAGCAAGTCATTTTCGTTCTGCTTTTTTTCACCTTCTTATTTAATTCAAAGATATAGGTCTGGTACTATATTCCAGCAAGAAAATTATACCAATTTCACTATCTCTCCCTCTTTTATTTTTTTCCTCTCATCAACCCGAATAAAGGTACAAAATATTCACAAAATGCTTACTGATGTCTTAGAATGTTTGCGCATTTTTTTTTCAACCTTATTAGAGTGTTTATATTGTCAATCATTTGAATTTAGTCAGAGAATCTCAATACCAAGCATCGTCACAGAAAACTTCTATCTCTTTGTCTGCTTCCACCTGCAGGCTCTCCTCACCCAGTACCATGCTAGACTCATCAGCCTTCAAGGCCAGCTTGGTGTTACCATGACAACAGATACAGCAAGAGATGATGTCACTGAGGACCAAGCCAAGCTAGCCAGAGATAATGTAAGATGAACTCATGTAGTTCTATTCAACATCCTCACTGTTACTCTCTGATACGAATTTATTTGTAATTTTCATTCACTTTAATACAAGTTAGATTATTATTTGAGTTTGAGTCTTCCCAATCTCTCTTTTTTGTTGTTAGCTTAAGGGGTTGTTCTTTGTTAAAGGGGTTGCTTTTTGAGTAAGGAGACAAATGAATAGAAAAATTATAATATAGATCAATCATAATTTCAACAATGTTTCTCACATGTCACTTTTCCCATACGCCCTTAAGTGCTCTCACAATACTGTTAACCCCGTCAAAGAATATATAACAATCACATGAAATTATTGTGTTGTTCAATTTGATATTTCTAGAATAAAATGTCTGATTACCTTATCATTTTCATAATGAATTAGTATCATGTAAATTCATAATTACCACTTTTTGGGAAACAAATTAAAAAAAAGGGTACATTTTGATTTTGGGAAAGGAGCGAACAAGCCAAGAGAACAACTCCTGTAAAAGACAATATTTGAGCTTACATGGATTTTTTGCAAATTTTCTAATTTTCAGACATGTTTACATATTAGCAGGTGTTAGTTTCATGTTTTTGAAAAATCATTTTATACAAGTCTATAGATAACATACTGAGCGGAAAGTTTACAAAATTAATGGTTGTAAAATTAGGGAAAATAAAACCCCAGCAAAAATTTCAGCTTATGCAATATTGCCTTCAGATTCAATATTCCATAGCAACAAAAAAAAAATTTATTCAAACATTCCTCCCTGTAGCTGAAGCTGAAGGAAGAGAATGACTACCTGAGACGGAGACTAGATCAGATCCAGAGCAGGTTTGGAGACATTGCTTCAGCTAAGACTGACCTATCATCCAGGCTAATTGGTAGTGAGGAAGAGAAACTCAAGGTTTGATCATGTATTCCATCTTGTATTTGCGTGGCTCTGAATGTATAGCAATATATTTCCCCTAAGTGGTATATAAAATTTAATTGAATAATAAATATTGTGAAATAGTACTATTTTTAACAGCCGCGATTGAATTGGACGTAATTCATTTGTTAAAATTTCATTTTTAATTAAAGTGTTTGAATTGAATTTTAGAGATGCTAAATTTGAAGAAATGTTGTAAAAATTAATAGAATGATAGATTTTGACTTGTATTATGTTTTGCCTACATTTGTCCACAATGAATCTATTGCATATAATGTGCAAAATTGATTTGGTCTACCTAATTATGGTTTCTTAGGGCAGTATTCATATGAAATATGATGCATAAACATCTTGCATTGCTATATTGTCATATTTTCCAAAATCTAACTTCATCTTTTCAAACTTACAGCTGTCGAAGATGCTTGTGGATCTGCGGATTGAAAACAATAAACTAAAAGAGAGGGGAGCGCAAGAGAACTTTGAGCTGAAAAACAAGGTAAGATAATCTAACTCCTCACTTCTGATTGTGAAAGTTCATCTCTGCATTTTTTAACAGAAGGCAAGTACATTCACAATGTTATTCTGCACCAAATATTCACTGACATCCAGAGAAGTTGGTTCTCCCTTATTCTGTTCAGAATATAAGCCTAAATACTGTATCATATTGTACTGAAATATCATTCCTATCGCTATGGCATGATCAGAGCAGATTTGGACAGGGGTTGTGTTCTAAATCATGAAGGTTAATATTTGTAAGATATGAGTTTTTATAAGTCCTGAATATCTTTCTTTCTTTAGGTTGTAGCTCCAGAAAACCATATGATCCAAGCTGAGTTGCAGAGGGACCAACTTCTGAGAGACTTTTAGTCCATTTTCTTTAAATTAAATTGCGCTAGGGAGAGGATCCTTCATGATATCATTACAAGGGATGAAAGTTAGGAGTATCTTCAAATTAGCTTGTGATTTATGGACCTCTCTCTTTTTCTCTTCCTGAAGGTGCTAGCACTGGAGAACCGTATGATCCAAGCGGAGTCAGAGAGAGATCGTCTGCTGAGGGACTACCGTCAGGTCCGAGGCCACTTTGATGAGATAGATAAGGAGAGACAGGATGTTGGAGATCGTTATGTGTATCTCAATGCTGACTATAAAGCATTGGCTAAGAAATATGAGAGTGAGGTGAGATGTATGTCCTTATTTTCATACTCCTAAGTGCAATTCATAACCGATTGTTTGTTTTGTTCGCTCTTAATAAAGTATTTTGCTTATTCATAAAAAGTCTCATTGAAATTCTCTATTTTTGTTTGGTAGGATTAATAAAAGTAAAAAGATAATCATGATTATATGCTGTGTTTAATTAAAATAAATGTGATTATACAGATTTCAAATAATCAATATTAAACAATTGATGTCATTTGTATGAGCATATTTATTTGTGCATGTGACAGCGATTTTGATTGGTGAGCGTTATTTCTAATTCAAGAAAGAGACTGCAATATCAGAGCTTTAATCAGTTCTTTCTAGGACTTCTAGATTCTCTTTACATGATGAAACTGCAAACCTGTATGATAATTTCTGAATCCATTATAAATGTCCTGAAATACACATAAAATTCAGAGTTTACAATGAAGTTTAGAAAATCTTAAATGCACCTTTTTTACTTGGTTTTATTCAAATTTTTGTCATACCAATCATTAATTAGAATTTTTCTCAAACCTTTGCCTTCAGGTTGCCAGAAACCAGCAGCTTGGATTAGAATTGTTAAACCTGCTGAACGCTGAAGTGACTTTACTGAAGCAGAGAGATAACCTCGGACTAGCTGGGCAGGCCAGGTCTGGTGGTAATGATGATTTATCCCGGGTCAGAGATATTGCTCTTGGACTATCTGCTGAGAGACAGAAGGTGGGGCTATTTCTATTCTAAAGTTTTTGTCTCATGCAATGTTAAACATTTGTGAAGGTTGTGATTGTGGATTTTAGTAGGGTCTGTAGTAGGTTTGTTGATGGTAACAGAGAGATTCCTATTTTCGCTAATGGCAGTTGTCAACATCTGCAATGAAAAACATTTTTAACACTATTCAAACATAGTACTGGTGTTGGTATTTTTGTAAGATTTGCTACAAGCGGAAACGTTTGCTGGGATTACGAAAATTTGCTATTCAGTTGTGAATTAGAGGATCAGAATTTCAAAATATCAAGTTTCTTATCTGACCATCCAATTTTTCTTCTTATATAACCGAATAAGAAATGCTCTTTGTTTTAATCATTTTGATGTTTGAGATAATTATAGAATGTACAATGACTGTCATGTTTGCTTTGAAAGTTTCATCCTGCTTCACTCTCTCATAGAATATGAATTCATTTGTTTTGTGTTTGTGTATTATTCTCTTTCTGTGTTTCCTGTGTTGAGATGATACAAGTTTTTGACAGTGTAAGAGCTTTAAGTGTGTACTTGGAAAGTCTCAAAAGGTGGTGAAGCCTTACATTCTACTTTCCACTTTGCAGTTTGAATATCCAGTCAAATGACCTGATTACTCAATACCATCATTTTGATAAAATTTATTTCTCATCACTTTACAGGTTGCTGCATCAGACAGTGATAGACATGACCTGAGAAAACAGGTATGTATTTCATATTCTGAATAATAGATCAAGCAGACAGTCTATCTTTATAAGAAATTGAAATGATGTGATTATAACAAAATGATACATTTTTCTTATAATGTGTCTCCAATATGAGACTCAAGGCATGTAGAAATAGACAGATTTAATTATTTTAAATCAACTACATTTTTAGAACCAATATTAAAAAATAGTAGCATTTCCAACTTTACTCTTCAAGGATAAAACTGGTATAGAATGCCCGGTACAGAACTCAGGAAAAACCCAGTTACCAGATACATAAAAATCCACATTACTAAACTTCATATGCAAGAATGTTTTTTAACAATAAAGTCTAATGGGCCATCAACATTCATATTAGTAAGTTGCAAAGGCATCTTCTAAACTAATTTAGAATATAGAATGCCTGCATCTTCACCTCAACTCTGATCAATTCAAAATAATTAAATCTGTCTATTTCTACATGCCTTGAGTACCGTGCATTCTATATTCTAAATTAGTTTATAGTTTAATAATTCTATCCCTTTTCGATTATGCCGATATTGTTTATGATTCTGCCAACAAAAAACATGTTGAGCGTCTCCAAAACTTCAAAATAGGGCTGGTCGAATAATATTAAGAGTAAACCCTTACGATCATGTCTCTAACAACGAAATTCATTATAGATTAGGGTGGTCATTATTACAATCCAGACAAAAATCTCATTTAATTACTATGGTGTACAAATCATTGCACAATCTTGCCCCTTCTTATTTAAAGGA
>BQKZ01001855.1:75264-90759 GCA_036244855.1 Temnopleurus reevesii | reverse complement strand
TTCCGAGGAGAGATTGATCATATGAAGAGCCACTACGACAAAGAACAAGACAAGCTACAGAACATTATGTGAGTATAATATGATGATGGTGGTGATGGTGATGTTGGTTGGAGTGCTGTTGATACTAGTGTGAAATTCAATGATGATTCTGATGTTGAGGGTTGCATGTATGGCGTTAATGGTGATGATGATGGTGTTTTTAGTTATTGTTGTGATAATGATGGTGGTGGTGATGATGTCAATGATGATGATAATGATAGTGATGGTCGTAATAGTAATGATGTGATGGGAATGATTATCATGGTGATAGTGGCACGAAAGTTGGCACTGAAATACTTTATACTCATACAAAAGAACAAAAAGATGGTGATTGTGATGATAATGATGTGGTGATGATGAGGATGATGGTGATGATGACAATGACATTGATGATGATGATGATGATGATGCTGGTGATGATTTTTATTATTTCAAAGATGAAGAGGATAGTAATTATATCAACTGTCATAATGCATATTATAATCATAGACGATTGTTATTAAGCAGTTTAGAAACTGCAGCGAATTTGTGCATACATTCTTTTGCCAACTGTACTTCGAAAATATATTTTACTGAAGATTAAAACTTTAAATCCTCCATCTGTTTTGTCATTCTTTTTAGTACTTGTGCATGCCATATCTAAACCTCACATTCTTTTATCTCCTTCAGTTCCCAATTAAACCAAGACCTTCAGAACACAAGAAAGACAGAAAGAGAGATTCATCGGAAACTCACTGAAGTTGAAGTGGTAAATATGATGAAAATTGTTTTTATTTAGTATCAATACTTCCTGTATTATCTACTACACTTGATACAAATTCAAACATCATAACCTAAGTTTTTTATCACCATCATTCTTACATAAAATGCAGTCTCAGAATGATCAATATTATGGTTGATTTTATCTAGAAGTAGATTAAATATCACCTGGATAGAGTGCAGCACAATTTGGATGAACTTCTTTATGAATGAAGTTAATGCCGTGTGGCAAATATTTTATCACACCACTCATGAATTACTGTTTTAACCACCATTCCATCGCACTCCTACAAAAGTGAGAGAGAAGAATGTGTTCCCTTGTAAGGTTTTGCTTTTTCATTATTGTTAACGATTTGATGTTCTTTTTTTTTCAATTATCTTTGATCAAAATTCCAGTCTACCAATAAAGTGTCAAAGAATACAAAGTTCTGCCCCTGCATCATATTCTCGGGTTCTATTATTGCTTACATTTTAATATTCATTTCAGGAATTACTGGTGCACAAATCTAAGTCCAAAGAATTCCAGTCAACAAACAGCAGACTCCAACTACAGATGAAGGAAAAGAATGAAGAAGTGCGAGCTCGTCTCGTGAAGTATCTCCAGGACATTGCGGTGGGTTTAAATTAGGGATTGCGTTGCAAGGAATCTTCGACATGAACTATAACTCATTGCATTTTAGTAAATTAATACTGAGTTTGTGGCTGTTTCTTACAACAACCCCTAGGGTCATTAGACTCTCACTTTGTCTCACTGCTAGAAACTGCACTGTGTATTGAGATCAATATTATCCAGTGAAATGTTTATGTTTATGGGATTATACTTATCATATGTTCATAATGATTTCTTATGTTGCCCCTTTTGTGTACCATAGAGTTAAGAGTCATTGGCTTTTTTTCCTATGCGATTCTGTGATTTTGGTGAAAATCAGATCCCTACTGAAATATGTTGCTAATTGTCAGGTTTTTAAATTTGCAAGCACTTTACTATACATCACTTTATATTTTTTAAAGGTGTGTTGCAAGAAAGATGTGATCAACTGCAAATTGCAGTTCATTGGTCCTAGCCAGTCATTCTTGCATGCTCATCTTCTTGCAGGCATGACCATTAGCCAATCAAAATACTCCTTCCATATTTCCCCTCACACAGGATCACATAGATAAGTCGAGCCTTGACGGCGGTGACGGTCTGCGAGGTCAAGTGGCAGCCATGATGAAGGATCTCAAGCAGACCTATAAGACGAGAGAAGCTCAGCTGAGCGATGCAGCGAGGGAGTACAAACACTCTGCTGAGGCTGTCTCGAAAAAACATCAACAACTCCTTGTAGAATACAGGTATGTCTCACTTATCTTGTATTTTTACCATTAAATTAATAATAGCTCTGATCAAAAGAAATGATCCTAAGCAGGCCTACAAGACCAGAGAAGCACAGCTCAGCGATGCAGGGAGGGAGTACAAACGCTCTGCTGAGGCTGTCTCTAAGAAACATCAACAATTGCTCGTAGAGTATAGGTATGTTTCAGTTCTCTTGTCATGAATACATTAAATTAGTAGTATCTCTAATCATGAAAAAAAATTGTAAGCAGACCTACATGTATGTGATGTGGTCAAATCAACTGCAAATCAACTGCAACTTTGCAAATTGTAACACGCATTTTTATTCGCGCACTTTATGCGTATTTTACAAGACACGCATGAAACAATGATTTTGATTGGCATGGTCCAATCAACTGCAACTTGCGATCAATTGCAACTTTTGAACAACACCCCCTAGTCTTTGTAATATCAGTCATATTTCTATCCAACTGACAGTGCTCCACTGAATTTTTCTCTTGCACAAGACAGTAAGCTGTAGACAAGAGAGTTACATATTGTAACCAACATAACTAGTGTTTTCTGTAGCACAATTTCAGATTCCGATTATGATGATGAATTTTTCTGTTAAGGGATTTTTCTAGAAAGTTGCGATCAGTTGCAAGTTGCTGTTAACAGAAAGTGCTAATCAAAACCATTGTTTCATACAGGTCTTGTCAAAAGTTTTGGGAAACTTACGTCAAAAGGAGACACACCCACACACAGCAAATACATCTATAATAAATTTAATGTAAGCCAAAGCTCCCGTGGAGTGCAACAACGATCAAGAGGTCAACAATACAAGGGCATGAACGAACATGTAACACGAGTGAAGCCATAACTTTGCACAGCACAAGAGTGCTAGCAAGGCGCGTGTGCAAAGCAAATGCGCCTTACAATCAGTGAATAAATTATGTATGCATAATTTATGAACGCGTGGGTGGGCATGTCTCCCAGATTACAGTGCAGACAGTGCGCGAATGAAAATGCACATTCCAATTTTCAACTGATTTGTAGTTGATTTGCGATCAATTGCAACTTTGAAGCAACACCCCCTTGATGTTACAAAGAGGCAGTAATGATTTGCAAACCCTCAAGCATTCTTGTCTCTTCTCTATCTCCAGACTACTCCGACAGCAGATCATTGACAGGAATCTCCCTGGAGTAGAAATCGGCCCTGAGGAAGATCAGCTCACATTGGATGTGGAGGAGGTGGAGTCGATAAATAGAAGGGAATTGACCAAAGTCTTGAAGCAACTCAGAGAAACGGAGACAGAACTCAATCAAGTGAAAAGAGAAGGGTGGGTAGTAGAGAGGGAGTTCAAGAAATACGGGGTTTTAGGAGGCGAGAGAGAGTGAGAAAGAGAAAAAAAAGGAGGGAGGGGGTAGGGAGAAAGAGAGAGGGGGAGGGGTAAGGAGATGTTCAATAATTAGCACTTAAGTCACGAACAACTCGGAGATACAGAGACGGAACTCAACAAAGTGAAACAACAAGGGTAATAGAGAGGGAGGGAGAGAGAGAAGTGGCAGAGAGAGGAGGGAGGGATGGGGAGGGGGAATCACTTCAATGAATCACACTACTTCTCAGATGTGGGAGCGTCGTGGTGTAGTGGTTCGGACTCTCGCCTCTTAACTAGAGGGTCGGTGGTTCGAATCTCTCCCAGGGCGTTAATTTCCTTCAGCAAGAAATTCACCCATAGTGTGCTGCACTCAACCCAGGTGAGGTGAATGGGTACCTGGCAGGAATCTTTATTCCTTGAAATGCCAAGTGCGCTGGTGGCTGCCTTGAGCACTCAGCAATGAGAGTGGATACGTGTGCTATATAAATTGCATATACTATTATAAATAGGAGGGAATTGATGAAAGTCATGAAACAACTCCGAGGTACAGAGACGGGACTAAACTAAAGGAAGAAAGAAGGGTGAAAAATAGTTTTTGTAATTTGTATGATCTACACATAGATGGTGTTCAGTCAAGATCTAAATTTTCTCATAAATGAGTCAGGTTGATAAAGTAAATATACAGTCAGTCAAGACTTCCTCAGACAAGACTGATAGGTTCTCTATCCTGATCGGTCAGTCATTAGAGTGCGCAGATCAGACACATTCAATGGTCCAGGGTCCCTGCCCAGCACCTCAACAGAGTCTGTTTTGAGGCAACCTCTACCCTTGAGTTTGTGGCTTGTATGCCAAAAGACCAGCCTTTTAGTACTCAGCTTTCAATAAAACACTCTGTCCACAAATCTTGTTCTGTTCCCTATTCAAGTTTCAAAATTGAAAATATATTGAAGTTTCAGTGGAATTAGAGCATTATAAGATTTTTCCATCATTATAACATATATATTTTTTTTCTTCTTAGGTCATCTGATGATCACTGGAGAACATTGAAGGATGAGTTTCTGAGAACACAGGTAAGCTTGAAATATTAAATGGCCTAATGGTGATATGGCATATATTGCATGAATTGTGGCTTAGAATCATATGTGTCAGCCTGGAGCTATTCAATATTGCTTTTACCAAATCAGATAGCTAGAACCAAATCAGAAACTTTTTATGGCAGAACACAAAGACTGTTGGTTCTTTTTAAAGTGCATAATATCTTTTATAACAACTCACCTTATTCAAGATCCATCAGATGTTTAAAAGTGGAATACTGGAATAGAAATTTGACCTAACTGTATCCATATTAATGCATTTAACTAAGGAATGAGGCCATTGAGTACAACAGTTATGTAAAAATAGTGACAGTTTGTTCTCACGTGCACAATTTGTCTTATCGAATTGCCTGCCACACTACTTCTCAAATATTGCAACAGAGGACAAGTTCAGAAGTATCCTGCAAACAAATCTCTGTCAAACTAAAGACATATATCTTTCAAACATCTATAGTAATTTGGGTGCCTCTGATTTATTTCGTATTTCTATTTCTGTTCATATTGCAGTTAATTTTGTTTTATTTTTATATCTCAATTTTTGTTTACAGAAGGAGCTGGAGTCCGAGAGAGCCAATCTGCTTGCAAACAACTCTGTCTTAGAAGAACAACTGAATGAATGTCAAGATTACATCCAGACTCACATGTCAAGGTAAACACATCATGACATCACTCATTTTATGTTGTCATGACTGCTGGTTCTAAATAAATAGGCGGGTTTACTTATACAGTCCAACCTCGTTATAAAGAGCACTGATATAACGAGATCTCGTTACAACAAGGTAGTTTTCCTTGTCCCATCTCTTTGTATTTTATTGAAATTTGGCCCCGATATAACAAAGTTTCGATATAAAGAGATAATTTCTCTGGTCCCAAGGATCTTGTTATAACGAGGTTTGACTGTATATTCAAATTTATGTGCTTATCTTGCCACTGAACGTAGTTACGTGGGATTCCTTAAACCGTTTGATAACAATAAGGCTACAATACTTGGAATCCATTTTGCATACATTACTTGTTGCTATGTCGGGCAAGCTTCGGGCAAGCTTTAGGGTTGTCAAGAACAACCTTTGTGTTAAAGGTATTCATAAAATTTGCATCTATTAGTAAACCCGCCTATTTATATTAACCCTTACTGTGTTGCAGTAATTCTGAATACAAGAATTTCATAGCCCTAGCCTCCAGCTTAGGCACTGCAAATAGTAGAAAGGACGCTCTGACTATTTTATATTCTTCCTGAGTTTACACAGAAAAGAGTGCTTCCCATACAGGTCTGTAGTTGTGCAAAAATGCTAAAAAAAACATTTAAGCGTTAAGATGGGGTTCGTCTCTTGATGCATTGTTGTGAAGAAAGAATGAAGAAAGTGAATAATTTGTCCGATGACTTGCAAAGATGGAAAGTTTGTGACATTAAAGATTATAGAATTTTGTAGATTTAAAGTTTTTCTTGTGTACACTATGCAGAGATTTTTTATCACTGTAGTGGTTAAATACAGCTAAATATGATGGCCACAAATTAAATATTGTTTGTATCTTTTATTGCAGGTACAAGGATGAGATCAGACGGCTAAGAAGGCAACTTGGGATGGATGACCAGCTGGACCTGCTAGGATTGACCGATGACTACGGTCACTCGAGATGGCGGGATCCAAGATTGTCTCATGTGCCGCAGTCGCTTAAAAAGTATCGCACCCTCCCAGAAATATGATTGAAAATTGAGGACTCCAAATGCTTGAATGCTATGCGATTGCTTCACAAAGAATCACAAAGGCATTAGAATGTGATGGATATGGATTATTGTGGACAAAACAGTTTTGCACGCATCAAGATTTCTTTAAAAGTTCTGTACACTCCCAGAAATTTGATAGATTGGAGATTGAAGACACTTCCAAAGACTTTGGTCGCCTTAAAAGCACTGCACCTTTCTCGAAAGAATATGAATGAATAGAAGACTAGGGACCTCAAGACACTTCCATGGCCTTCAGTCGCTTGAAAAAAATACTGTCGCCCTAACAAAACATGATCATGATTGAATATTGATGATGTAAGATTGGCCCATGTACAACTGTTGATTCTAAAGTGAGCTCCCTGAGATATGAACTGATTTAACATTGAGGATTTAAATTTCTCCTATGCACCGCTATTGGGTAAAGAAGAATATACCACAATTGCTTAAATAGGACTGTAGCCTCAAGGAAATATGATGAATAGATTACAGATTGAGGACGTCAAAACAATACCACTGACTTTATTCTCATGAAAAGCACCACACCTTCACTGAAATATTATGGACAGATTCATGACACTTCAACGGACTTCATGTAAAATGATTCCACACTTTGTTAGTAGATTCCACAGGGGTTTGGTTCATGAGATCATTTTGTGCTCCATACACAGCAAAAATAAAAATAAAAATATCCTCACCTTCTGCCTACCTTGGGAGAGGGCTAGAAACTCCAAAGCTATCCCTCCCCATATTACGCTAGTTCTTGTTGAATTGCAGAGACTACTGCTAGAGTTCAATCTGATAGAATCGTGTCAAATTCCTGCCATAATTGTTACACAATTGCTTTGGGGTTGGTGTATTATGTTTTGACCGCATATTATGTTTTGACCTATATTAAGCGCATAGGGACGTCTTTAGGTATTTTGCGCTCTATAAAAATGTCATTTTTATTATTATATTACATTATTAAGTCATGTAAGTTTAAATGAAATGAACGAAAGGGGCTGCTTGGAATAATACGACTTGGTGAATAATGTATCTTTAATCACGACCCCATTTAGCAACTGAGCTGCTTGAAACCACCCATTATTTTTAAAGTGCTCATGTAACCATGGTAACCATTCTTGTGGGGCTAGGCATGAAAATGTTGGTATGTGTGCAGTCCTTATATTATTCAGAAAACAATTCTACCAAAAAAAACTATGAACATATATAGAATTATTTGATATTGTCCATAAAAGATTCATGAGAGACTGCATTAATTCTACACCTTCCAGTCAGTAATGTGGGTAAAGTGGGTTTATTTAAGAATTTTTAAGAGACTATTCATTCCGTCCATTATTTCTCTTGCATCCTTAATCGGAGATATTTTTATAATATTTTCAACACATTAATCTTTTCTATTTTTGTTTTATATTGTATATATGTATAAATAATATATTACAATTCTATTATGTGTACACATTGAATGGCAAAATAAATTCTATGATATGAATATAATTGCAGTGTATTGTAAGTGTTCACTTATTTGTCCCCAACTTTATCAGTCCTATTCGCCCCAACAATCAAGAGGATCGACGCTCGTAGAGCCATACTGTAAAACGGGTGAAGAAGGACAAAACTTACACAATTCTTTTAGATCTGCTTATATCATTTATACGCTTTCACTTTAGTTTATTTTTTTAAACAGATTCTTCAAGGATCAAACTTTTGTTCCTGTTCACTTCGTTTAATGGTACTATGTCGAACCAAAATATGTAGCTGACAAATAAAAGAACACAACTCACACTTTCACATCTTGGATTCTATTTCACAGATTTTTTCATGAAAACCTTCATCTTTTTTTACCATTTATCTTACTGTTTATATATTGTATCTTATTACTTACATATCTACCTAACAATATATTTGTCTATTTATCTATCTATATATCCATATATCTATCTATCCATATACCTATCTATCTATCTATTGGTATATCTGTATTTCTTAAACTATACATAGTCTTGATTTGAAAAAATCACTTGCTTGTTAGTGAGATAAGTTCTGAATGTTTCACAACTTTCTTTAATGCATCACATTTTTTTTGTCAATTACATACTTCATTTCATTTTATTTTGATTTAACAGGAAAAAGAAAAAACATGAAAACAAAAGAAACATACCAAGGTTTTAACAACATTTTACTGAAAAGTATAAACATTTTCCTTGAAGTAATCTAATCATCCAATAATCTAAAATTCGGTAAAGAAAAGATAATTTGTAACAAGATTTCAAAGCTTTTTTTTCATGGGAAAAAATGGTTTGGAGGCCCCAAAAAACAAATGTCCTTTTCTAACGATAGTTCATTATAACAAGGTTTGAATGTCTCATTATTTTCCTCCTTTCATCCTATCGCCAAGTAGACGGCCGTCTGGAAGGCCGATCTGATACTTCAATTGGTTCTCCATTAACAGCGTGATTCTAGGGAGAGAAAAAAATGAACGTGGTTAAGGAACAGGTCGATGACTCAGTAAAAGTCACAAACAACTTGAATAACTACCAAATGAGATCGACTGATATTAGGAGCATAGCATTCAATAACGTACTCCAGTCTTTCTTAAAGACACGCAGGTCATACGGTAGACTGACGCTCGGCGTACGCTCGTTGAACGCAAAACGAACGTCAGCCCACCGTCTGATCTGCATACGTGTATGTTGTCCGTCAAGGGAGCGTTTTTTTATTTCCAAAAACGCTAGGCCGACGCAGGCTAAAAACGCAAGAGTGTGAGTCGACCTCTAGTTTTAAGAATGAAGGAACGTGAAATTCCCTTTTTTTAGTTTAGTTTTACAATAAAGATGAGTAGCCAAACAGAATTATTTTTGTAAAAGGAAATAGACATGTCACTGGGCAAAAATATGAACTGAAACGCACGAAACGGTGGGATCGGATCTTATACACCAAATTTGTGATTCCAACATTTCGAAACATTAACATTGACTGTTTTATCGCAAATGTGAAACAAATGGAAATGATAGGAATAGCATTGCAATTAGAAAACCAACTGTTTTTATAGTGCACATACTTAACGCTGACCCTCATTATTACAACTATGATTGTTATCATACTGTTACAGGATGTTATCCAATAAAACAAAAACAAAACTGATGGGCAACAAAAAAATCATGCTGGTACATATCGATATCTTTATTGCAATCTAATAGTAAACTAAATATAATGATAATATGAATGGATTGGTTACAGTGAACCACATGTACCAAATGCAGAGACGCCAACCGTTCCGGTATATGCATGAGGCAAAAATTAAAATGTGAATAACACAGCAACTAACAAAACGATTGATGGAAAAAGCCTGGATATAGACTCTCTGCCATTCACTTGTGATAAAACCTGGAATTTACAACAACAAAAAAATGTGCCTTATACATTTTCCAACACGGTTGGCATCTGCACAAATGGTGATTTTGCTTTGGTCAGTGGTTAAAGCATCCACCTCATAAGTTACGGGATTTAAGCCCCATTTGAGACCAAAGATTTAAAAAATGAGACCCTGCATTTTTAGGAATGAAAACGGGTACATGAATATAATCTAGTATAATCCAATAAATAAACATCACGAATCTTCTTCTAAAACTGTTTGAATGTTGCGATATGAAGTATAAATTGTGAGATTTCATGGTCTACGAAATTAGTGGATTTCGAGTGTTCCTTGACACAAACACGTAACTTCAACTTTGGCGAAAAGTAATTTTGGTATCTAAATGTTTAAGATAATGCGGCCCTTCTAATAAACGCAATTGCGTCAAATGATTGTCGTCATAAATAAATCAAATTGTGCTTTTAAATTTGATTTTCATACGCAGGGCAATGTTGACCAAAATCTTTCAACGATATTTTTTACAAAACTGCCAAATTGGATATACGTCTTTTTGCCAGTGAGCCCTCGGCTTCACAGCTTTTAAACATTTCCAGGTGAAGATTCATAATATTGATGAAGATGTAAATATGAGTAATAATAATATTAGTATGCTATACAGAGTTTGAAGAACTGCTTGATGACCGGCTTATAAACTAAAATGCGCATCTTTGGTAATAATAGTAAAAAAATATTAAGATAGGAATTCACAAACCTTTCAGGTGGTATATCAAACTCCGCTGCAGCATACTCAATGAACTCCTTGCTGTAATATCTGTTCATTTCCTGATCATTGAAAGCATCTACACAGGCTAGCTTGATCAACATGGAAGGCTCATTGCTGGCAAACCTAAACATCTGTGTGTGATGTACGTGAACAACCACTGCCTGCAATGTGGAGGAAAATTACACAGTTTTTTTTATTAAGCATATTTCATCAGTGATTTTACTCCGAAACAAACCCTGACATAGAACATAGTAAAAAAAAACCAAAAAACTAAAACGTAAATTAACATGAAAATGTTAGAGAAGTGACAGTATTTTCAAAATTAACATCTTAAATATGATGTTTCCAACCTTTGTGTTGGATCCAACATTCTTAAAGTCTAAATTTACCATTCGTTGTCGCTCCTCCAACCTTTCAAAATGTTAATATAAATTAAGTTTTTTGGAATGTATATGTATTTTGATATGTCTCAGTGTAATTGTCAAGGCGGTTCGTAAAATCATTGACAATATTATAAATAATTTTAATATGCTTTATTTTGTCTACTTTCAAAACATTCTATTGTAGACAGAGAGAAATCGAAAAAAAAAGCATTAATGTGCGATGAAGCGGAGATATAGGCCTATGAGAAAATAAATGTACCATAAAATCGTAAAAAGTTGAAGGTATAAAATTCATCGTGAGCGTTATTATTCCTATTTCATTTCTAGAATCTTTTATTTTTGCAGTATCTTACAGTTTTTAAAATAAACGAATAAGGGCTCAAAGTGTTGTTTAGAACAATCTTGTATCCTTTTACGAAGAAAAAATTTACTTTCTTTTATTTCTTCTTCCAATATAAATCCCACACTTACTAATAATAATAATAATAATAATAATAATAATCAGTTCTTTTATAGCGCATAACACATAGCCATAGCATGTCCCTAGCAAAACAAGAAATAACATAATGGAAAGTGGAGAATATAGATCTGCTTTAAAAAGCAAGAAAACAACGTACATTTGATATTGTGCACTGGGCTCATGTACATGCAAATTATTTGTTAAATAAATACTTCTTCAGCATAGCCTTATCAACAAGTTACAATTAACTTTTTAATATGGGCCTCTTCTGCCCATAAGTTTCCGAATCGTGACTTGTTGAGAATTTAACATCTTTACCGTTCCATTTTCTACTGAATTAATTTTCCTATCGGTTTTCCTGAACTAAATCTCACAAAATAAGCAACAGCTATACTTACTTTTGATGGTGTTCCCAGTCTTTCAGATGTGAAATTGGCTGTCCTATCCAAGAATCCATTCGACACAGAATCGGATGAAGCGTTGGTGATGAACTGGATAATAGGCATTCTGATTCCCAAATTTTGGTTGATGATTATGATATAGAGAAAGGAATAATGATAGAAGATGCCTCTCTTGAACTGTTGAATGAAAAAAATAAGACGTCCGCAATCAACGCAACCTCAAGATCAAATTTACGACGTTTAGGATTACCAATCTAACATTCAAGATCCAAGGAATGAGATACAACGTGCTACAAAAAGTATCTACGTTAGCTTGAAGAATGTCATGGCCTGTTGCGCAAAGTGGTATTTGGCTCCCCTTGGTAGGATGTGCTGGCTGAATTGGGACAACCTTTGGAAGAGGTATAATTACTATAACGTTTGAAGGTCTATGTTTCGAGGTATCGCAATACCAGCTAATTTCATCTGTAAACGTCAATAAACTTGTTGATTGTTATCGTTAACATGTTTGGGAAGTAGTTTTGGTAGGCTTTGTAATAATATTCCTTTGAAAACCTATAATTATGACAGGAGCCTAAGGCATATTATTCCTTAATTGCCTTTATACACTATAATGTACATTATAAAATCGTTAGTATTCTTCCATGAACTTCAGAAATATTGTGACAAAGTTAACCAACAATCCAAAAACAACTTGGTTTTAATCAATGAAGTGAATGGAGTTTTTAAATATGTAGACTATGTAATGTAGACTTGTAATGTTGCGTTCAACACAATTAAAATATAACATTACTGATTACACGGGTTCATATTTTATGATCCTCACCATGCAGAATAGTTTGCTGATATAAGCAGGCGCGCACCNCCCCCCCCCCAATTCGCGGGGGCGAAAATTGTAAGATTATTTTGTTATATTTGTTTTGCTTGTCAGCTGCTCAGGGGTGCAAAATATGAGGCGCAATTTTTATCAGCTCTACAGAGAGAGAGAGAGGGGGGGGGGGCAAAATTCCAAGTAGGTCGGCCCCTTGGAAAGGAAATCTTGGTTGCACACCTGATTTTAATTTCTTACATTTTTTCTATACAATATGGGAAAGCGGTATAGGATGACCTTATCCACAATGGCAGGAATCTCTTTGGCATTTCCACCGAGCGCGGGATTTGTCATTCAAATATTCATCTTGAGTTACCCGATCTGAAAGCTGGTAAAGTCAACCACCACAATGGTTAGGCTGGTGTCAAACTGCGTTGCATCTTTCAAGGTCTGCTGACTCAGTCGCTCTTTCCGGATGTGAAGATCATAATAATTAAAGGGGGACTGCAATCAGACATTAAATTGCTATCATTAAAGGTAGAAAAATAAGATGAACAAACTGAAAATTTGAGCAAAATCGAAAATCCCATTCAAAAGTTATGAATTTTCTAATTTTGATTTACACCCCTCATGGGCTCCTTAAATTGGCAAACGTACAGGCACAAAATGGCTGCCAACATGGAGAACCCTCCATTCTGCTTTGTACACAAAATTTCACATTTTCCTCTTTCTTCAGAAAAGTAGACAAAATTTTTTTTTTTTTTTTGGACCGTTAAATATATTATAGCCACATCAATTCTGCAAGCATTCCAGAAAGATAGGTGTTGATTCCTCATTTGAAATATGATATTGATCCATTTTCAATAAACCTATACAAAGAATGAGGAGTTCTCCATGTATGACATCACAGATAATGCTAATTGGCTACACGTTGCCAATTCAACGATGCCCAGCACAGGTGGAAATGATAACTTTGAAAATTCATAACTTTTGAACGGATTATCCGATTTTCATTTGATTTTTTCTTCATTTACTGACCGTACCTTATTGTCTGGGTGTAATTCCCCTTTAATGATACGGTATATGATTAGATGATTTATATAGCGCAGTCACTATATGGATATACTCTACTGCTCTGTGATGTTAGGGTCTGCGGATATTGTTATCAAAATAATGCATAAAGGTACAAGATATTATTGAAAAGCTTCAAGAAATAAATAAGTTTTCAACAAGTTTTTGAAAACAACTACAAATGGAGATGATCTTATTTCTATTGGCATTTTGTTCCAAAGTTTTGGAGCAGCACAGCTGAAGGCACAATCACCAAGGGTCACTTTTGTTTTAAGGTGTGGTAGTTTTAGTGGGTAGTAAGTGGGTCTAGGGAGGGGTCTGTGAGCTGGCAGTCCCTATTTGGCGTTGTATTAAGCATTGTTACCTGTGTGATATCATTTTCTTTCGCCCTCTCCCATTTTATTGGCGAAAGGGGAGGGGGGGGGAGGCAGATGGAAGCGAAACACCCTTTTTGTTGTTTTTGTTTGAGTATGTTGGTGTTTTTTCTTCTTTCCAGCTGGTCGGCGGGATGCTATGAGACCCTTTTCATTATTAGCTTGTCAGCCTAGCAGCGGCACCCATCTCTTTGATAGAGNGGCTCAAAGTGTTGTTTAGAACAATCTTGTATCCTTTTACGAAGAAAAAATTTACTTTCTTTTATTTCTTCTTCCAATATAAATCCCACACTTACTAATAATAATAATAATAATAATAATAATAATCAGTTCTTTTATAGCGCATAACACATAGCCATAGCATGTCCCTAGCAAAACAAGAAATAACATAATGGAAAGTGGAGAATATAGATCTGCTTTAAAAAGCAAGAAAACAACGTACATTTGATATTGTGCACTGGGCTCATGTACATGCAAATTATTTGTTAAATAAATACTTCTTCAGCATAGCCTTATCAACAAGTTACAATTAACTTTTTAATATGGGCCTCTTCTGCCCATAAGTTTCCGAATCGTGACTTGTTGAGAATTTAACATCTTTACCGTTCCATTTTCTACTGAATTAATTTTCCTATCGGTTTTCCTGAACTAAATCTCACAAAATAAGCAACAGCTATACTTACTTTTGATGGTGTTCCCAGTCTTTCAGATGTGAAATTGGCTGTCCTATCCAAGAATCCATTCGACACAGAATCGGATGAAGCGTTGGTGATGAACTGGATAATAGGCATTCTAATTCACAATGAAATACGATATGATTGATGATTATGATATAGAGAAAGGAATAATGATAGAAGATGCCTCTCTTGAACTGTTGAATGAAAAAAATAAGACGTCCGCAATCAACGCAACCTCAAGATCAAATTTACGACGTTTAGGATTACCAATCTAACATTCAAGATCCAAGGAATGAGATACAACGTGCTACAAAAAGTATCTACGTTAGCTTGAAGAATGTCATGGCCTGTTGCGCAAAGTGGTATTTGGCTCCCCTTGGTAGGATGTGCTGGCTGAATTGGGACAACCTTTGGAAGAGGTATAATTACTATAACGTTTGAAGGTCTATGTTTCGAGGTATCGCAATACCAGCTAATTTCATTTGTAAACGTCAATAAACTTGTTGATTGTTATCGTTAACATGTTTGGGAAGTAGTTTTGGTAGGCTTTGTAATAATATTCCTTTGAAAACCTATAATTATGACAGGAGCCTAAGGCATATTATTCCTTAATTGCCTTTATACACTATAATGTACATTATAAAATCGTTAGTATTCTTCCATGAACTTCAGAAATATTGTGACAAAGTTAACCAACAATCCAAAAACAACTTGGTTTTAATCAATGAAGTGAATGGAGTTTTTAAATATGTAGACTATGTAATGTAGACTTGTAATGTTGCGTTCAACACAATTAAAATATAATATTACTGATTACACGGGTTCATATTTTATGATCCTCACCATGCAGAATAGTTTGCTGATATAAGC
>BQKZ01001855.1:53172-67653 GCA_036244855.1 Temnopleurus reevesii | reverse complement strand
CTTAATCCTCAAAGTCCACGCCCCACCCCACCTCTTACGATTGGGAGGGGGCGGCATTTTTCAAAATCTTCTCGGGGGCGCCAAATTTGTGCTGAGCCCCCCGGGTATGAAAATCCTGGGTGCGCGCATGATAAGGGTACCAGTAAGTCCGATATAGGATGTATGCTTACTGTTTATTGCAACATGACAAATCGGTTGCTTTTTAAAATCCAAATTATTTTTATCTATTCAAACTTGCCAAGCATGTAACTAGGATTTTGTTCGCGCTATATTGGGTCCAAGTGTGGGGAGTAGGGGGGCGGGGAGGGTCGTTGAACTTACACACCCTTTCTTGATCGCAGGAAAGTTGGCAAGCAAAAAAAAAAGTTTCACATCTTGAAGCTTTTTTTGCTCTAGCGATCCTTTTGGACAAAACAGCTATGCTCTTTGGGCTAATGGAAACGACGTCTGCCTGCAATAGAACAAACTCTTTGGTGAAACAGTGCCCTCGAATACGTTCCTGTTTTTTACACAAATGACCAGGGAGGTGTTTCACCAAGTCGTTCTTAAAGTTACGCACAACTTCACGTTCCACTGGTATCAATTCTTGCGCTGAATGCGCGCATTATGAATTATTACGCACAAGAAGGGGTACCAGTCAAACGTAAAGTCGTGCGTAAAGTCTTTCTTATCTTGGTGAAACAGCCCAGTGGCCTGTAACATAAAAGATGCAATTAAACTTACGATAAATATTAATTGCAAGTCTATGGCAGAGTGTGTATCAAAGAGATACAATTAATTGCAAAATCAATCGTATCTCTTTATGTTACAGGACCCAGGTATCACAATAGATAGGTGTGCTGAATTAGCAATAAGGTTTGGATATTTTTCCCATTCCAAATGTTCTCTCTCTCTCCCGTCCTCCTTCTCTCTCGAATTTTCTTCTCTTTTTTTATCTATCTATCTATCTATCCATCAATCACTCAATATATCTATCTATCTATCTATCTATCTATCTATCTATATTTCTATTTATTTATTTATCTATCTATCTATCTATCAATCTCTCAAAATTCCAGACATAGATCTTTTTCCAAATGATTGTCGCTATTATTGCTAAAAATTTAAGATCCAATTTCTTTCTTGCGCCAATGATACCTATTTTTTTAAATTATGCCCGTACCTTAGGGGCTGTGTCGCCTGCCCCCCCCCCCAATTCGCGGGGGCGAAAATTGTAAGATTATTTTGTTATATTTGTTTTGCTTGTCAGCTGCTCAGGGGTGCAAAATATGAGGCGCAATTTTTATCAGCTCTACAGAGAGAGAGAGAGGGGGGGGGGGCAAAATTCCAAGTAGGTCGGCCCCTTGGAAAGGAAATCTTGGTTGCACACCTGATTTTAATTTCTTACATTTTTTCTATACAATATGGGAAAGCGGTATAGGATGACCTTATCCACAATGGCAGGAATCTCTTTGGCATTTCCACCGAGCGAGGGATTTGTCATTCAAATATTCATCTTGAGTTACCCGATCTGAAAGCTGGTAAAGTCAACCACCACAATGGCTAGACTGGTGTCAAACTGCGTTGCATCTTTCAAGGTCTGCTGACTCAGTCGCTCTTTCCGGATGTGAATATCATATGTGGGTCTAGGGAGGGGGCTGTGAGCTGACAGCCCCTAATTGGCGTTACATCAACCAATGTTCCCTTCGTAGATTTTCTTCCACCCTCTCCCATTTTATTGGCGAAGGGGGCTAACTGGAACCGTAAACCTTTCATTGTTTTTGTTTGAGTATGTTGTTTTTTTTCTTCTTTCCAGCTGGTCGGCGGAATGCTATGAGACCCTTTTCATTATTAGCTTGTCAGCCTAGCAGCGGCACCCATCTCTTTGATAGAGATGAATTCATGGACAATTATATTCTGAGAGGTCATTTTGAGACTTTCACACACCCAAAATGTGCTTCGTTAGACCGTCGATGGCGACAGACCTTCATTGAAAAGAAATGCACCTCTCCGTGCATGCTTTGCTTGTCTTATTGCGTCTGGTAAGGCGGGATGCATCTAACTGTTACCATGACGACGGATTTCCTCCTTGCCCTGTACGTATGTAACCTAGAGACCTGTCTGTTTCCTTTTAATGCCACCTGCGATCTGCTTTAGATGACGAATTCATCAAACACCTGAGGCAAAGTTATGCTGGTAGAATATGAATACATGTTATCAAATTATAATTAAGCCACAGTTGCCAACTCAAGGATGCCCATCAGAAGTGGAAATGAAAAGATTATGCGATTTTTGTTCAAATCGTTACAGTTTTTTCACCCTATTGTTTTCAATTTTTTGCTCCAGCCTTCTCAAGGCTCGATTACACCTTTGCGCTTATAGCCAACGTCGGCTCGGAATTTATGAAATTAAGACAGACGTTCCGTGAACGAAAAAATAATGATGAGGAAAGATGGTTGGCTACCAACCGATTATGCGTGCTTGGGCCGTACACCTTCCACGTCGGTCAAGGGCTCCCTTCATACTATATGCAAACCATAGACCGCAGATTTTAATTTAAGTGTAGGAGGATAGATGGGAAGGGTTATGTATTATAATTTACTGAAGGGGAGGGGCTGCGTATAACCACTGGTTTCGTTATACAAATAATATAAGTCAGAAATTTAGGATTTGAATGTGACTTAAGTAGTAATTTTCGACGAATAATAAAAGAAAGAAACAACGTATGTTATGTTAAGGTAAGATCATGCCCGCATCGTGGGGCTTTTGAGGCGCCAGCCCCCGGACAAGAGCAAAGTTGGGACCAAATGTGAATTGATGACCTTTTTTCTCGCTTGACAGCCCAGCCCAGCTCACCCCCCCCCCCCCCCCAACCCGGTGCAAAATCTTCTTAAGAAGGGCTGCAAATTTGAGGTGAAGACATTTTGGAGGGGGATGCTCGTCAGCCCAGTTTGGGGGTCGCAAAATTTGAAGCTTGTTAGCTCCACAAGGGAGAGGGGGCGCAAAAAATCGAGCGATCCGGGTCTCAAAATCCTGGTTGCGCGCATGAACATAATAACAGAAATGAAAAACAACTTGCACAAAGCCTTAAAATGGAAGGCTAACTCCGAAATAATAATGATACAAAGCATGTATGACATGCAAACTCCAAACGCATTTGATGGAACATCTTGGTCAACAGAGCGGTGACAATAGAGTTCATTTGTGATGCAGATAGATGAACGCTAGAAGACGGACGCGCAGAGGCAACCAGATCAAACCCGATATACACCTACCCCCGCAACCATTACGAGAGGACGATAACAAAGGCCACAACTCAACGAAACATTGTGATAGCTATCATGCGTTCGATAAGTCGGAGCGAATATTTCCTGGGTTCATGAAACAACATCTCCAGTATGTGGTTTTAAAGCGATTGGTCTTATCATCATTGATTCTGAAATATGTTTCTTAAATCGTGGAAAACGTGTTGATTAGCTAGCGCCATGCAAAGACTGATGGTACATCGAGAATATATCTATGTTGTTGTGAAATTTGATTGAGCATTATACACTGAGAGCTTGAGGTGTTGGTTGTTATTAGTGCGGGGGTGTTTCCCGTGATATGACCAGGCCAACCTCGATGAGCCGTATTGCACGCGGTGAGCGAGATGCTGTTTGTTAAACCGATATAATCTACGGTAGATTTGAACGTATTATTGCAGAGCCACATCATCAACGTGAGTATATTGACTTTGTATGGCTTCTTTGATGATGGCCGAGTGAGTTTTCTGGAATGATCTAAAGTGCTTCAAAAATATTGGTAATTCAACGCTTAGTGATGGAATATACTCTCTAAATGTATAAATAGTAAATTCGTTCACTTGGGTCGGAATGGAAGAGGTGATGTTTACTGGGAAATACTGCTTAAACACTTTTTTCTATTAAATCTTTCTCATTTTTGCACGGAACAGTATCCATTTTAATATCTATTTTCACTATTTACCTCAAAATATCTGATTTAAAAGTGGTGCAAATATGCACTTTATATGTACTGGAAATTCAGCTATTTCTATTGCAAAGTTTCTCGAATAAGAGTCCAAATTGTATATATTTATGTTTAGCGCCCTTAATTAAAGCCCCCCCCCCCCCTTCCCGCGGTTCACGCATGAAATCGATTATAATACAATCTATACATTATCATTGCAAAATCATATAAAAAATCGATTTATTGATATAAAATCAAATTTTAGATTATGGCGCAGAAGCCTTTTATGTTTTAGTGAACATTAATTTAAGAACATTCTCTTTTCGATTCTAGGTAAATGGGATTCTAACGTCAACTTAAATGATAAATAGTTCATGATTGGTTTATTAATTTACTGGCCATAATCTTCGTGATTTTCAAGCTTTTTTGCTTTGGAGGTGTGATTTAGTTTCCATTTATACACCATTAGTTAGTTCCTGTCTACATAAGTTGAAATATCGAAACGATTCTAAACTAAAATATTTTATGTTAACCAACATACACCTGAAATTGGCAACACTATCATGATGCTTAAGGAATGCGTGCAATAGGATCACCATAGAGGCTCTCTTTAGGGAAGACACATTATTGTCATTTTGTATTCGTTTGTTTCCTTTTGTCTATGTTTGTCAACATGAAACGATTTATGTAAAAAAAACTGTTTACTGATAAGGATTGCACGGCTTATTTGAGGAGTTTTTTCCTCCTCCCCCCCCCCTTATTCCATATTGAGCAGGAATCTCGGAACGGGGGAGGAGGAGGAGGGGGGGGGGGGTGATATACCCCCACACTATGAGCAAACATATAGCAGTTTGACTTTATGACCTTCATCTTGTAAACTCTCATATTCCTAAAACCTGGCTATAAAGTCCCCTATATATCAAAATATCAAGATGAATATTAAAATATACATTTTTATGGCTAACTAAACAGAAAGAATAGTTTTTGTTGACAATTTGACGTCGTGTGATATGCACATGTGCATTGATATCATAATTACCATTATATACATGTACAAGTTAATCAGCTATTGGAATCTATCAATAAATTCATTGGACTTGATTTATACATTCAAGTTTAAAATGCTGACAACTTTGCTCCATTTCATCTTTTTGTTTTGAAAAGCAAAAAAAAAAAGCAAAAAAAAAAGGGTGTTGAATTAACATAAGCTTGTATTTAAAAGAAGCAGCATTGTCATTTTACGCACGGGAGCTGTAAACCCCTGCGTCAGAGATAAGGGGAGCCAGATTTAAGGTAAAAATGGTACCAAAATTGCGGAAAGGTTGCCAAAAATCCAGCAGATCCTTTTTTCCGTCAGCCCCTAGAAGGGGGGGGGGGGGTAAATTCCAAATTTGCCGATCGACCCCTGAGTGTTTAAATTCTGGATTCGAGCATGATTATAAGAAAGGATAGAACAGCACCAGTAGTAAGTTTAATTGACCTGCATTACCCCCGAAATGAACAAGAAATTATAATATTTGAAATCAGTTTATGTTTGGACGTTTAAATAATTTTATTTTCATTTATTTAGTGGTGCATCTAAAATGCTTACAAGAAAAAGGGACAGAGTTTTACGATTAATTGTAGACTAAAATAGGTCATCTTATATCTCAGACATCACTGTCATCATAATAATACGATTCCTGATCTCTTGGTCTGTTAAATATAGCCTACATGCGGCAATTTAGTTGCATAAACCTTTAGAGAGTTTTGTAGTTTGCTGTGTCAACTTTCAGATCAAATTAAGCAGAAAAAAACATGGACGGGAGTCATCTTATCTCCCCAAATCTCTCGTCACTCGGAGAACATGATCAGTTTTATTTGTTGTATCAAGTATACTTTTAGACCAAATAATTAAGCAGAAAAACACCAACGCTAGTCGTCTTATCTTCCAAATCTCTCGTCACTCAAAGAGTATGATCTCTAAATATGTTAATACATGTCGCAATTTAGTTACATAAACGTTTATTAGAGAGTTTTGTATGTTTTGTAACGTCTACTTTTAGACTAAATTAAGAATCAGACATCAACAAACGTCATTTGATATTACAGACTTATTGTAATAAAAAAAAAGAATAACATGATCTCCAAATCTGCTAATACATGCTGCAATTTAATTACATAAACTTTTAGAGAGTATCATACGTTGTGTAAAGTTTACTTTTATACTAAATGAAGCATAACGATATCAACGAGAGTCATCTTATCTCCCAAAATATCTCCTCACTCGAAGAACGTAATCACTTAATCTGTTGGTACATGCCGTAATTTAGTTACATAACATAAACCTTTAGCGAGTTTAATATGTTGTTGCGTCAAGTCTACTTTTAGACCAAATTGAGCAGAAAAAATCAACGCTATTAATTTTATCTCCCAAATCTTTCGTCATCCGAAGAACATGATCACTAAATCTGCTAATACAGTCATGTCGCAATTAAGTCACTCAAACCTTTAGAGAGTTTTATTTGTTGTGCCAAGTCTTCTTTTAGACTAAATTAAGCATTTTAAAAGCATCAACAAAAGTCATTTAATGTTACAGACTTTTTGTCATAAGATGAACATGATCTCCAAATCTATCATTAGATGCCGCAATTTAGCTACATAAACCTTTAAAGAGAGTTTAATAGTTTGCTGTGTCAAATCTACTTTTAGACCAAATTAAGCAGAAACACATTAATCGGAGTCATCTTATATCCCAAATCTCACGTCACTCGACGAACATGATCACTAAATTTGCTAATATACGCTGAAATTTAGTTACATAAACCTTTAGAGAATTTCATACTTTGTCTCAAGTCTACTTTTAGAGCAAATTAAGCAGAAAAACACCAACGCTAGTCATCTTATCTTCCAAATCTCTCGTCACCCGAAGAACATGATCACTTAAATCATGCCGCGGGTATTCATTATCCTATATATTTTGTCTCTCAACACGATCATGATTGCTTAAATAAGCAAGCAATATTCCGAGCTACGTCATTATTACGTAGGCCTTGTTAGGATGTCCACAAACACGAGGGACATTGTAGGTTGATGATTTTAACTAGTCACAACAGGGAGTTTCCACTTTGATACATGCCTAGAATCCAACGCTTCATGGGGGTAGTGATGTCTTTAAAGGTTCGTGGTTCGAAACCCGGATGTGTTTTGGATGATGACGTTAAAGGGCAATCTACTATTAATTTTGATCATTCAATTTCACGAGAATTACTAAGGCATCCTATGCATTCTGCGCACACCATTGATAATCTTCCAATGTTTGCACATTGTGTGTTTGTGTGTGTGTGTGTGTGTGTGTGTGTGTGTGTGTGTGTGTATGTATGTATGTATGTGTGTGGGTGTGTGTGTGTGTGTATTTATGTATGAGTTTGTGAAAGATAGGTGGTTGTGTGCATATGTGTGTATAACACGATATAAACCATTTCCGAAAAGTTAACTAGAACGCAGACAATAGATCCGTACACCGTGTATTCAACTGTGCGCACACAACAATGACAAGTCGGTACCGAATTCACTAGCATTACAAAAGGAGCATTGAAATTGCGTTCCACTTAACTTTTCGAAAATACTTTATATCGTGTTGTATGTGTATGTATGCTTGTTTGTTTGTATACGTCAGTAAATTGGTAAATTTCCAGAGAAACGTTCGTTACACAAAAAGCAACAAAGGAAAAAATAGAGTTGTTTTCAAAATTCTTCAAATTAATAAACACGAAATATTCCTGTAAGTAGAATAGAGATTAAAAAACTTAAATATCCTGAGATCAAGAGGAATAAAGATTTGTTTCAGAAAAGTGAACAATAATGAACCGAAATCTGACCTCTTATAAAGAGAGACACACACAAATGTTGGTGCAGGGTCTTCAACGCAGGACCCAATGAAAGGGGCGGGCAAATTTACCAAACGATTGATAAAAATCCCACACAGCCATACCGGCCAATTTTAGTTTGATTGATTTTTTTTTTCTGCCCGCAGAAAAGCTACAGGTTGTTTTGAACTCATTGACTTCGGGGTAGATATAAGGTTTCGATATGGTGTCCTTCTTGTTATGAGCTGAATTTGTGTAATTTAAGCTGGCGTTAATCTACGAAGCTGCTTGTTTGGTGTATCATTGTGGTCAACAAACCTGAAATCGAATCTGGAATGGGACTCCCTGAGAAAGGCTGATACATGTTAATAGAAAACATTTCATCTAAGCCCTGGGGTGTAAATAAGCGCTCTCAATTCCGATCCGAATTTGTGCATAAATTATCGTATCCGATACGTATATCGAACTTTACTCATTGTGAGAGTGTTTTTCAAAACTTCGGGGATGTAAGTCTTTTTGGAAAATTAGATGAAATTGGAGTAGCTGATTGGAAAATGTTATAAATGTTCATAGCGAATTTAGTGAGAAAATTAGAAACTGGTAATTTAAAAAAAATCCATTTAAGACATGTAGGATTGTTTTACCATATGCGAAAAGCGGGAATAGTTCCAACGCAGTTTTCTTTAAGGGTTTACGTCCTTAAACCGCAAACCCGTGGTGAATTATTTCAATATATCACGCAAGCTTTAGCAGTATTTGCGTTGCGTTTCAATAAAGCATCGTACGACTGGTGGTTCGTTCTTTCAAATGCACAAAATGATATTGAGAAAGGTTTGCTAGTCGTACATAGAGTCATTTGCAGCTAAACTAAGAAAAAAGGGTGCATAAAGGCCAAAAGGTGCAATATGCTGCAAAACTCGAAAGGTGTTTATTGCACGCTCTTGATGTACACGATCAGCTATTCCCAACCCCCCCCCCCCAAAAAAAATGCATATATATATATGATGCAAACTACGTACGTACGTACGTACTCACACCATCCAACTCGCCTAACCCTATGGACTTTCATCATTACACCACGATACTTCAAATCTCCAAAATAGTGGAGGTATCATCCAAGAGAAAGAGAGGTACACTCAGTAGAATATAAAATCATACCTTTTGTTGATCTTTCATCAAAGGGGTGCAGTAATGCACACATAAAGGTGGCCAGTGATGTATGCATGTCTTCATCTTTAAAGTTGCACCTTTATCCTAAGTGTGTACGAACAGATTTATGAAACTAACTAAGCTCACGTCATAAAATGGTGAAATCTTATCATGTTCACATCTACTTTATAGAAAGCACGTTGTGCGGAAAGTTTGGACTGAAAGAATGTAGAAAATAAAAAAAAATCGAGAGAAAAAAAAACGAGAGATAGAGATAGGGTGAGATATGGGGGAGAGAGAGACAGTAATCGAGAGAGAGATGGGGAGAAGAGAGAGAGAGAGAGAGAGAGAGAGAGAGATAGAAAAGGAGGGAGAAAGAGGGAGATAGAGAGAAGTCACGAGGGGTCACGAGGAGGCCCACAATTCATAGTGAATACAAGTACTTGTTCATGAGGCACCGATACCCCCCCCCCCCCCTCCTCCTATATATATGCACTTATAGTTTCATAATTATTTTGATGCTAGAGGCAAGATGGAAATAAATACAATTACTTACGTCAATTTAATAAATTGTTTTTATAGCAAAGCACAGCATAAGTCCCCGTAGTATTGTGTATGAGTTAGTGTTACGATGATAAATATAGGTATAAACGCTTGGGAACATTTCCTATATTTTTTTTTTTTACATTTGACTGTAGGCCATACAGCAGGACTTGGTTTATAAATAGTTGTTTGTTTTGATTGCCGTGCCGCCTTTCCTTTTTACGCTCTCACTTTAGGTGCCAGAAAAGAGATTACAAACGTGGATGGAAGTGATCAATATCGCAGTTTCCATGGCAACTCCATTTAACCATCTTATGTAAATCACAGGGAAAAGCCGCGTCACGTTCTTGTAGTTTTATAACTGTGTTATATCATCAGAACACTGAAATACATGTGTTATTCTGCTCATTAAGAGTCGTGAATTTCATTTTAGAAGAACTTAAGATTTTTTGGCCGGGACCTAAATCACTCAGTGTCTTGTTACATGAAAGCTAAAAGGAAATTGGCGCCTAAATTAGAGGCTTTATTATGACGCCTCCATTTCCATCTTAGAATTCAAAGAATAATCATGTCCATGTGTCTCTACTGGCAAGTGTGTGTCTCCTACGATAAAGGAAGGACGTTCTTGATTATATTTTAGTGAGGAAAATCTACGTTATTGGTTGCTTGGAAATCACTCTAGTCGAATGAATTATGTGAGATCAGGCTCCGAGAAGCAATGGAAAACTTATAAAACTGCTTCCTAAAATTGATTGTCTTACTAACACAAGCGATATAGGCCTATGAATCTAGTGCAAGATAATGCATCGTTTGATACTGATTTTGAATTACAATACCATGTGACTTACATGGTTATAATAAATTAACAGAGGTGAATATTTTTTCGCATAAATAAATATATATATATCGATGCTTCCGTGAATCGCTTTTGAAATACGGTTCCGGTGTTTTCACACTTCAATATCATACGGACATTAAATCTTTGTAACTCATTAATCTCATTGGTTCACTTTATAAGTAGAAATAATTGTGATATATATGTTTTCCCACTTCATGTTAAACTATTTTCAAATACTATAATTCGTGCATTTGATTTCGTGCAGAATAGTGTGCCTTTGGTGGAATCGAAGGATCGAAAAGTAAAATTGCTTGTGAGAAGAAGGATGTTGTATGGGGAAAGCTTGTAATGCTCTTAGATGCTTCCCCTAAATTCTTTCTCAATAATATTTCCACAATATTGTCTAAATTGAGCAAAATTTACAAGAAAAACCGATTCTCGTCAATATCATACACAATTTTACATCACAAGACACCCATGTCATGTCCACTTTCTAACCAATATTGAACACATTTTCTATTAATCCTTTTAGAGCGTAGATTACGACACCGCGGAACACTTACGTTAATCACTCATTATGTTAGGCTTTAGCCTAAGGTTTGTAAAAAGCGATTTTAATAATGAATTACATACACACCTCATAATCATGATAATTCGAAGTAAGCTGGCATATGTGTATTAAAGGTCTAGGGACCCCAGAACGCCTTGAAATTGTGTGCATGTGTGTGTGTGTGTGTGTGTGTGGAGGGGGGGAGGCAGTGTTTTTTTTTACACACTCTCTTAATAGTTGCATGAATTTTCCTGAAAATGGGGACCAATCTCCTGGTTCTCCTCCCCAGGCTCCCCATGCAGAGTTATTTACGATCAATGTCAAGCAGTGCATTTGGTCACGTTTAATGTGAAATTTTATATTCTGTTCTTCAAACAAATTGTGGAAAAGAACTGCGCTCTTTCGACATTGAGTATTATGCATAATTCATCTAAGGATATACAGTATACGAATGCGTCATAACCGAATTGCATTTCCGAATTTCTAATCATTTTGATTGTATAATTTTCTTCGTTTATCTTGATAATATAATATCATAATTCTATAAATAATATTATGATTGATATATATACAACAATGATATATAATCTTCAATTTTCTTTTCTAATATCACATTCGTTAAAATACAGATAAATAGAGATAAAGAGAGCCTAACCCCATATACCTCATTGTCACCCCACATGCTCTATCCCCAGGCCCTTGAGCTCCGTGCCTACCTCATGCAGACGACCGTATCCATGGCAACAACAGTTCTTCTAAATCCACGTGTGGGCGCATCGTGAAATGACTTCATCCACAATTTATAGCTTCTGAAACATCTCGCGTGTGTTCCATTACATCCTCTGTGTATCATCACTATAATCATCGTCATCTTCGGAATGCATCTACCTCCACATCCATCGATGTCATCTTTTTATCGTGGATGTAAGTACGGGTGACAAATTAGTTGATCCATTCTCAGGTAATTTAGTAAATTTTATAGCACCATAAATGCCTCCGTGGGGATAGATGCATCAGGGCCTACGCTTAGAGGGAATGCAAGTTTTTCTATTTTGTTTGTATAACGCATATATAACCATAATTCAACCTTAGGGATATTATGCTAGATAGCCAATTGAGATCAATTGCATTTTTTTTATGAATAACGCGTATACCATTCTTTTACACTGCAGGGATATAGTAATAAAACAAATGAAATGAATAAAGAATCTTGAATTCGAATTCATGTTGGTATCTTGCTTTTAACTGTTACCTAAGAATTGCTACGCACCGTTTCTCCTCAATATCTGAAAGTTTATTTGTATTCAAAGCCAGTGCTTGTTATAATGGTTTAAAGACTTACTGTGACTAATTACAATTATTATAATGGGGCATAATATAAAATGCAAAACAGTTAATTTTTTGTCACATTTTCTGAAGAATGAAGATAGGCGTCACTTTTCCAGTAAACCTTTTAAAATATGAGAGCGAACATCAGCTCATTTTATGTAAAAACATTTGAAAACATCTGAGACTGGTCCATAATCTCACCCCTCGAGGAATGTATTTAGGGACCCAGTTTAGAAGTAATAGAGTAAGGAGAACAAAATCGAATTATGTTTTAGTATCTCTCTGTCTCTTAACTGTGAAGTCCATCTGTGACATAGAGCCTACCCCCCCCCCCCCCCCAATCCTGAGTGAGGACGGATGAAATGACAAACTGAAAGTGTTGTAAATATTGATCCACAATGATGGGAAATGACTTTTTGACAATTAATGACATATTCCATACATTTGATCTCATTTCTTTCTTTACAGTAAACTTGAGCTATTACGGTAACGTCGGCCATCATTATTAAACAAAGGACCACTATCTTCTTTCATAATTTCGGATACTATATAACATCATTCATTTGGGATTCAATAACGCGTACGAATCAAACACCTGTGGATTTAAACAACACTGATAAAAACATGTATTAAACCTCTCCGGTTGACCAATCACTATGTAGCTTGAAGCCCACGTGACATGCAAATCCAAAAGTCGTTCAACATGTGGATCTCCAACATAGCATCACCATGAAGATTTCCCGCCTTTTTTGGACCATACCATCATCGTCAGAACGATTTTCCCGCTTTTTCTGAGACCACGTGGTAAAACGCACCCGCCATCATGTTGAACATGGGAGCAGTGAAGGGGTTTGATGTCTTCCTCGATGACTCATTGGAAGTTTATCATTCAGGGGAAACCCTCCGTGGTCACGTGATGCTTACTCTCACCAAGGATCTGGCTATGAAAGGTAAGATGGTTTCCTTTTCCTCCAAATCATTTCTCTTTGAATAGACCGGTTTACAAAAACACGATATAAACTATTTCCGTAAAATTAAGTCAAAGACCGATTCAATGCTCCTTTGTAATGCCATTGAAATCGGAACCGGATTGTGATTATTGTGACCGCGCAGTTGAATACATGGCTTACGGGGTTTTTGTCTTTGGCCTACTTAACTTTTCGAAAATAGTTTTTCGAAAATACTTTTCGAAAATCGTATTACAAATAGATTAAAATTAATGCACGTTTCTTGCCAACAACCTTAGTTATGCCCCAGTCACATAGAAATCAGAAAGCAACACGATTCAACACGACTCTTTGTTCAGTTCACAGTTAAATGTCTCCGAACAAAGAGTCGTGTTGAATCGTGTTCAGTCGGGCTTCTATGTGACTGGGGCATTACATTCCTTGTACCACCCCAGTCACATTCTTTGTACCAGTTTGTAATTGAACGGCAATACGTGGAATCAATTTTTCATACATCAGATGCTATGTCGGGCAAGCCTCCGACAAGCTTTCGGGTCGTAGAGAACAACTTTTGTGTGTAGAGAATGACTCTTGCTCGCCTTCCAAACTAATATGTCGCGGTTCGAATCCAACCCAGGTCATGGCGGTCAAAGTTTTCCTTCAGCGAGAAATTCACCCAAGTCATGCTGCAGATAATGCCACAAACGGTAATCTATCAAACGAGCATTCATAAAAAAAAACCCGCGTATGATAAGTGTCACGTATAGTTGTCTAACATTGTATATTCCATTGTATACCAGCCTTCTAAACAAGCCTCGCTTCTTCGCTGGCCTCTATTTTTTTCATTTCGTTTGTCATATTACAATTATTATTTATGATTGTAATTTTTTGAATTATCAAAAGAACTGAAAAATAAAATGATTTGAATTTGAATTTGAACCTATATCATAGTATAGCATTGATATCAACTATTTAGTAATGATTACACAACTTAACCAGTTGGTAATTATTTTGTGCAGTTTATTAGATTATAAGTTTTCGGTTAGAATTTTCTAATGGATTTGTTTGAATTGGAAATTGTTCATTATCTAAGAAAATATCCACTTGTGACATGGTAGAAAATTTTGTCTGTAATCGCTCTTATAAACTGAAATATCTTGAGCGGCCAGGCACTGCTTAAGAGGGATTGTTGAGGTAGATAAATGTGTCCGGAAATGAAATTGATCGACGCACTATGATCTACAAATCAATCCGTTAGCGGGTTTTAGACACAGAATTTCATTTGCACAGAAGCAACATAAGTGGCGTTGTTGATTAAAATAAAAAAAAACC
>BQKZ01001855.1:33401-43820 GCA_036244855.1 Temnopleurus reevesii | reverse complement strand
GGGGGGGGGAGGAGAGAGAGGGGAAGAGAGAGAGGGGGGGAGGAGAGAGAGAGACATAAATGTCATTTAAAATCACCGGGGATATAGCTAAGGCCCCGGTCACATAGGACCCCGGAAGCAACATGATTTAACACGACTCTTTGTTAATTTACAGTTAACTGCGTCAGAACAAAGAGTCGTGTTGAATCTTGTTGCTTCTGGGGCCTTATGTGACCGGGGCTTAAAGGGAAGAGTATAGATGAAGAATAGCACCATTCGATGACAACCTTGTATCAATAGAGAGTGAAAACCGTGTACGCAACAACAAGATCACCAGAGGTGTGTTGCAAGGAACTTTCCATCAGAGGCCTTTAACATGAAAGATGAAATGAAACATTCCATAAATATTACGTCTATGGCAAATTGTGTATCAAAGACATACGATTGATCGCAAAATCAATCGTATCTCTTTATGTTACAGGTCCCAGATATGAAAGGGTAGTCACAACGACAGGCTGATCCCATCCTGCTCCCAAACTGAATCATCTTTGATTTGATTTGATTCGTCATAATGAAAGAACATACCACGATGATAGGGATATCCCATGAAAATCTCAACTGCCATGGAGTTTTAACTATGAACTACCTATTAATTGTGTGGTTAATCAGTGACTTTGTATAAATATACAGGAAAAATAGCCTTAATTCAAACGGAATGAGACAGCAATGATTAGAATTTCGATGATGTAATTTTAGCGCAAGGTGTGAACAGTCTGTTGATGTGACCACCCGATTAAAATATTCACACATTCGTGCTTATATCAAACAGAGCCTATGCGCCCAATGTATATGAATTTTGAAAGACGTTTCCTCAGCTAGAAATGCACAAAGGAGACCCTTGACGAAGATGTGTTTGTGTGAACGCGAAATTTTATTTACACTCTATAGGGGTGTTGTTCAAAATCAACTGCAAATCAACTGCAACTTTGCACATTGTAACGTGCATTTTCATTCGCGTATGGTATGCACATTTAACAAGACACGCATGAAATAATGATTTTGATTGGAACGTTCCGATCAACTACAACTTGCGATCAATTGCAACTTTTTAACAACACTCCCTAAGACTTACAAATACGAAAAGGAGATGTAGCTGTGTTGGTATACGAGATTTGATTACTTACCAATACAAAGGGGAGATGTTTAGCTATCACGTGGTTCTTTGCATAAGAAATTTGAAATTGGCTACATGAGAGAAAGTCAAACAAATTCAACGTCAGCCAAATTGTTGCTACATTATGTCTGCACACTGGTTGCCTATTTAATGACTCAATCATACCTTCGTGTTCACAGCCAACGTCTACCCAGTATTCATCAAATCTGAAAGACGCTTGGTGAACGCAAAAATATGGAGGGAAGACGTATGAATGACGTTGAATGTGTTCGACTTGCGTTCGACGTACACACGTGTTAGCGTCAGCTAAGCGTATTCTAGATGTATTTCTGCCTTCATGGAAAGTCTTTCAAAATTTATAGACGCTTGAGAGACATTGGTTCTTGACGCAAAATGTGTAACCAAGCTTTAAGAGCAAGACGGGGGTGGATGATAGCTTTCAAGAAAATCTTGCATCAAATAATAGACTACAAAGGCCATATCAGCAACAATGATATTCTGAGTTGCGAGGACCTTTTAACATAATTATCACATTGCTCAAGTCTCATCCGTATATTCACGTTTATAGCAAACAACGAAGGGAGACACTCAGCTAACATGTGGCTGTGATGGTATGAAATTTGAAATTAATTTAACGAATTACAATATGATTGGCATGGTTGGGGAAAACGAGTGGTATCCCTTTATTTACGTAATGATCGATTAGTACTCGTATTAAACACAAAACCTCAGTCGTTCTTAAAATCCTTCTTATTTTGATAAAAGACCGCCCTGCTAATCAAATGTCAGTCAAACGTCTTCCATGCACTAATTTGACACTCTGGTAGCTTGTCTTAAGGCTCAAGCGAGACTCATTTAACCCTTGCATTTACAATGTATATCCAATGTCTGCTAACCGTCCATGGCATTCCAGGAATGCGCAAATACGGAAAGGAAGATGCTTGGACAACGTCAAATGTGTTCCGCGCGATGTACACGCGTGTTAGCGTATTTCTGTACACTAGCGTATTTTATATTTCATATAGCCTATACGATGGCCATACGTTTTTTATTGACGCATAGGCTTATGTGTGACTAATGGGGTGCTGTTCAAAAGTTGCAATTGATCGCAAGTTGCAGTTGATCAGAACGTGCTAATCAAAATCATTGTTTCATGCGCGTCTTGAAAATACGCGTTACAAATTGGAAAAATTGCAATTGATTTGCATTTGATTTTGAACAACACCCAATCTCGAAAGCAAGACGGGGGTGGAGAATGCCACCTTTTGTGATCATTTCCCGTCAATAAGAATGGAAAAAAGAAGACTCCCCTAGGGGTGTTACGAGGACTTTTATTCCAGACCAACAATCTATTAGCTACAACAAATCAAATCATTATTAGGCCTTTAGACAAAAAAAAATATGTATTTAATGAGATTTTCTACGAGCTATGCAAGGCAAAGAAAAACAATACAAGTATGAAGGTCTTTTGCAACCCGCCCCTCATGCTTGTCTTCAATGACGAAATAAGACAACTATCTTATTTCTTCGCCCCTCTCTACAAACAAAGCCTTCCATCTCATATATCCCTAGGTATTCGATGTATTTATATTCTATCGCATCGAATATGATGGTTTTGTGCAAACTCATGATTTGAGCACGGCGATACATGTCTCCGCTTCAACTGATAAACCACACGCATTTGGTTTGCCTTTTTGCACGTCCACTTGACTAATTAAGTTCAATATCATTTCGTTCTTCCGTCGCCATCTTCTTCTAAATATACAGATAGCCTACATGATAATAAAGAAGCTGGTTATTAGAGTATTGAAGCAAAAATGCCTCATTATATCAGCCAAATTTTAGCTTTATTTAATTCCTCGTAGTCAGCATGTACGCTTAGAACCTGCCCAGTCTTATTACTTTTGAGATTAGATTTATGCTTTATCCTTAAGAGCATAACATTTCTTATTTCATTAATGAAATCAAATGTATCATTATGAATTTTCCTAAGTGCAATATTATCAAAATGATATAATCATTCAATGTTTTCGAATGGTTATTGTGTGCACTTTACTCTACAGCTCTCTAGTTGCAGTTAGTATCATTATGGACAATTATTATCATTGTTACCAGGAAAGAAATACATAATTAGTATTCATTTATAGATTGAAATGATACATCAATGCAGCATTAGAAAAATATTCATCTTCTCAATTGTCAGGCTTGGGTAGCCATGTGTGTATCAGCTATGATAATAATAATGAACGGCTTTTATATAGCGCTTATCAACTCTTCATGAGAATTCCCTATGCGCTCTACAATTGCAGCATTATTACCCTGGCTTTAGCCCGGCAGCCACCATGCAGCACACTTGGCGTTTCAAGGAATAAATATTCCTACGAGGTACCCATTCATCTCACCTGGGTTGAGTGCAGCACAATGTGAATGAATTTCTTGCTGAAAGAAATTAACGCTCTGGGTGGGACACGAACCTACGATCGACCCTCTAGTTGAAAGGCGAGAGTCATGACCACTACACCACGGCGCCTGTAATGATCGTATTCGGAAATGTAATACATTGTGTTCACTTTGCGAGGATGCAGTGCACTCATCAGACAGGAATATTGGATGTGCTCTTTTAGCCAAAGAATTAGACTACACCTATTTTCAAAATGTGTTAAATTAACGGTGCAATAAATTGATTTTGTAAATACAATTGATTAAAAGACTCATTAGGTTGTAATTAATTTATTTACAACGTTCATGTAACATGTTTGGGTACTATTTTTATTCGGGAGGAGCCCCCCCCCCCCCAAAAAAAAAGGGGAACAAATATTTTATCGTACATCATATCCCGTATTTCATCTTTCCCTTTTCTTTTGTTTTAATCTTAGTATAAATGCAACAGGTGAATTAGGTTGTTGAATGAATGACCAATTACGATTTGATATTTTGCAGAATAGCAAAGCTTTTTGTGTGTGCAACTTTTGTGTAACCACCATCATGATTCGATTACTATATTGTTTATGTTTGTTATATATGCTTTACAATTGTACGTTTTTCATTTATTCTAATATGGAAAATTTTTATTGAAAACATCGAAGAAAAATCAACAATTTTGTTTTAAATATATATATTTAGGCTTTCTCTTGTTATTTTCATAATGAACAGCCTTTGAGTCTAGTATTTTTTAAAGGACGAAATTGTAAGTCACTTAATAAAAAGGTTTTGAAGAAAAAAAACACCACATGAGGCTTCCCAGCATTTGTAGAGAAAAATATATACTTTAACATAAGGCTTCCCATTCTTTTCCCAGATTAGGGGATAAAAATGTTAGAAATATTATTTTGTATGAATTGGGTCTATTTTTCAGTGTAAAGGACCATAGAGATAAATTTTTTTAAAGATTTGTTTCCCTTTAATAATTTCTCAAGCATTTATGGATTTCTTTTCTCTTCTTTGATATAAAAAATGATTATTTATGATGCTAAGATTTATTTCTCATACAATTTATTACAATTTCAATCTCACTTATTTCATTTTGAAGCAACTCAACTCAAATGGACTTCAAAATCTCTGCAAACATCAATACAAATTTACAAAATCAGTTCCCGGTTTTCCTTTTAGCTTAACAGCCCTGTATCAATCTCAAACCACGGATACATTATGGATCATACCCGTATTATTGACTCTATAATTTTCATCTCAAGCTCGACCTTGTGTATGTTGCATGTTAGCCGATGTGCTCGCTCGAGGCACTCATAGTTGTGATCAATACTTTATATCTATCTATGCTCCTCGGGGAATGGAAATGCTTGATAGAGAATGCTGTCTTACCATAAACCTAATGAAATACAATCAAGTAACCATGGCAACTATTAAAATGATACGGTCACCCTGCATGGTCTGGAGTCTTTGTTGCTGTACTCGGGTACTCTCAGAGCGAGGGAGGAGGGGGAATAATAGATGAAGAAATGATGTTGAGCAATATAAAATGTTTCTTCTTTTTTTTTGGGGGGGGGGAGGAATCAGCATTTATTCAAATATAAAAGGGATATAATAATACTGATACCATTATAAGTAATGATGATGAACATCATGATGATGATGATGATAATAATTGTGATTGTAATGATGATGATGATGATGATGATGAGGAGGAGGAGGAGGAGGAAAACGATAATGATGATGATGATGAGGAGGAGGAGGAGGAGGAAAACGATGATGATGATGATGATGATGATGATGATAATGATGATGGTAGTGGGGATGACGACGATGACGACAACGACGACGTTGAAAATGACGATGATAAGGAGGAGAATGATTTTTTTCAGTAGCTGTACTTCTCAGCCCATTATCTCCCATGCACATCATGACATATAAAACATACACACCACCTCTCACTCTCTCTCTATTTTTTTCATTGTACATACGCCTAATTAAAAAACACAGATAAACGCACACACACACGCACACACCAATCGCACACGCGCGCACATTATGTCTGTCTCTCCATCTAAAGTCTGTCGTATACTTTCTGTATATATTTTCTCTAATATTTCACGTTTTGCGTTTTACGTTTCAATACATGTGAAGCCATACATTTCTCCTCTCTTATCAAATACATAACTCTCAGCTACCCTTTTACTGTTCATATTTATTTATGATAAGACTTTTCCAGCGGTAGCGCTGTCTTAGAATGCAAAGTCATACCTTTAACGGGAGACTTAATGTAATTTATTGAATAATTCAATCAGCACAAGAAGCCTTCTCTGTAATTCTATAACCAATCATGTAGAGTCTATTAATTCCTTCCTTTCTTATTCAATGAAACACGTACATGGTGCCAGCGAGAAATAAGAGGTTTATAAGTAACCTTGTCCTCCATATACTTATAGAACTCGTGTTAATACATGCAATTTATCTACTCTACTGCGGAGTGCTCACGGAGTGTTGTATAATTATTACCCTGGCTTTAGCTCGACGCCAACAGCTCTCTAGCATCTTAATGAATTGATATTTATGCCAAGTGTAGCACAGGATGGATGAATTTCTTGTTGAAGGAAATTGACGTCATGGGCGGAATTCGAACCGCGACCGTCTGGTTGAAAAGTGAGAGGTAGAACCATTACACCAATACGCCTTATACATGTATATTCATTGTTTCTATATGGCTTAGGGGAAATGGCTTACACACATACACGGTCACATTAATTGGTTGATAGCCTACAAAAGAAAATTGAAAGAGTTTTGATAGGCCCCTACCGCTTAAATATGCAGGGTAAATACTTCACTACCGCTGACATGTTCATACGTCGAACGAATGCCAAATGAAGCAGCGTTAACTATGTGTTTTCCTTGTGCATTTCATGTATACGCTCTATGTTGGGCATTATGAAGTTTTCGATATATAGGCTTGATATATAGGCTTGTGGACGGTAAAAAAAAAACCGAGTGCACATCTGGAGTGCGCAAAAAAAATGATCCGTACTCGCTTTCTATCGTCCACCAACTTTGAAAGCCCCATTATTAATGCAAATATGTGATCGTGCCTTCGAATGGGTGAAAGCACCAATGATTTGTGTGGCTGTAATACAATTTTAATTCTGAACAAAAAGAAAGAATTAGACGATAGTTCTATAGATACTTTGATGTTGATGGGGTTTTTTTTATCCACAAACACGTACCAATAATTTTAATTCATTTAATTTTGAGAGCCTTGAAAAGACGAACGTGATTATTGAATGTTTGCCATTTGGAAATTTTCAAAGCATTTATACTTATTCAGCTTTCAGAGAGCAAACGTGTATGTGATAATATAAAAAAAAATACTAAATTTCTTTATCATAGAACATCCGCCTTCTGGTACACACCTTTTATTTCCTATATGGATGGAAGGGTATTTTTTATTATAGTAACTTAAGCTTATTTTTGTTTAGCTTGTTTGGTCATCAACGAGTCATCGTGAAAAAAATAATCTTGCCCCAACCTTCCCGTTTAACATTTTTAAACTTTGCACTGCATGCGACAAACTGGTATGCAATTACAATCGGATTGATGAATAAACAACAAAGAATGCAAAAAGAAGGAAGTTATGCAGTACTATCAAGATCGCTATAAAATTGGATAAAGTATGCAGGGACCCATATTTCCTGCACATTGTGCCTCTGTAAGTCATATTTGGATTTTAGCTTTTTAAAGCATTAAACGTTGTTTTGAAGCCTGATATTTTCAATGCTTAGACTTCATTGACAATCTAGGTAGCATTTAGGATCGGGCAGTTTAGAATTTCTAAACGAAAGCAATGTTTTAAAATGCTATTGATCGATTGCACTTTCCTCCCTGTATTCCCCATTCATTATATCCACCGGGGCTGAATATGTAATTCAATTACCAAGAATAAAGATCTAATTTGATTAATTATACATGTATTTTCTACCAGGTATTCGTGTAGCGGTGAAGGGTGAGATGCGAACACAGTGGAGAGAGAGACACACATCAGCAGCGAGCGGGAAGAGGAGTTCAACCTTCAGGGGTGGAGAACAACTCTTCTTGGAACGGAAGACTGTGTGGGGGAATGGTAGGTATATGGTGGTGATGGTGGTACTGATGGTTGTGGTGATGGTGGTGGTGATGGTGATGGTTGTGATGATGATGATGGTGGTGGTGGTGGTGGTGGCGGTGGTGATGGTTGTGATGATGATGATGGTGGTGGTGGTGCTGGTGGCGTTGGTTGGTGATGTGGCTGATGATGATGATGATAATGATAATGATGATGATGATGATGATGATGATAATGATAATGATGATGATGGTGATGATGATGATGATGATGATGATGATGAGGATGATAATGATGATGATGATGGTGATGATGATGATGATGATGATGATGATGATGATAATGATGATGGGGGTGATGATAATGATGATGATGATGGTGGTGATGATGATGATGAAAAGGAGGAGTGTGATGAAGATGATGATGAGGAGGAGGATGATGATGGAGATGATGGTGGTGGTAGATGGTAGGGCGCAAACACAGTGGATAGAATGCACACATCACCAGCCGGTGGGAAGAGAAGGTTAACATGGGAGTTTTAAATGGTAGTTTGATAACCGTGATGATGATGATGATGATGATGATGAAGATGATGATGGTGATGATGATGATGATGATGATGATGATGATGATGATGATGATGATGATAGAGGTGGTGGTGGTGATAAGGACGATGATGCTGGTTTTGGTGATGATGATGATGATGATGGTGGTGGTGATAATAACAATGATGGAGGTAGGGACATCGATTCTTCTTCATACAAGTCGTCAGATTTTGTAAAAGATATTGTCCATCGACTTTTAATATTATCTGTATCATAAATACAATCAGTTCAAAATTAGAATAAAAAAGTAAGAACACATCATCCAGACTCGACAGCAAATAAAATAAATTTTCCTCCCCCTTGCTTTGCAACTTTTGTCAACTTTTGACATTTATGTTTTTACTACTCTTTGAAAGCATTTTTTAAGGAAATGAATTATTGATAAGAAAAAAAGTCGATCCTTCATTTCGAAATGAAAGTAAAATAGGGAATAGAACGGCTATAGTCATTATGTGTTTAACAACGATAGGGATTGAATCACTTCAGCGAAAAATGATAAAAACGAGAAAAAAACACAAATATATGGCTTCAATCAACAATACGTTGTTTTCTTGCTTTTTAAAGCAGATCTATTCTCCACTCTCCATTCTGTTATTTCTTTTTCTGCTGTGCAAGCGCATAGGGACATGCTATGGCTATGTATTATGCGCTATAAAAGAACTGAATATTATTATTATTTCAATCCGTCCGGTAACGTGTCAACCGTTCTTATAAAGATTGATCAGAAATATGAAATTGCCCCTCCGTGACAGATTATGAAAATCATTCCATTTGTAGTAATAAATCAGAGTTGGAGACCTGGGGCCGATTGCACGAAATAGTCTCAGCTATCCTCTTCATGCTAAGGCGTCTTAAGTTCTTCTGCCACCCTCTTAACATTGTCGTATCAATGAAAATTCCTATGTTACGAGGGTGGCACAAGAAATAAAGACGTCTTATCAAGAAGAGGATAGCTAAGACCATTTCAAGAAATCGGCGCCTGGGGTGATATAATACGGTATCAGCAGGGATTTCAATAAAAATGTATACTCATGACTTTGATAGAAAATGTTATTCATAAGAAAAGTAAACCTCGCTTTTATGTCGCTGCACGCATCAATATTATCCCTGTGTATCGTTATATACACGATCGCCCTTTTCCCTCTCTCTCTCCCCCTCTCTCTCTCTCCCTCTCTCTCTCCCTCCCTCCCTCTCTCTCCCTCTCTCTCTCTCTTCCTCTCCCTCCCTCTCTCTCTCTCTCTCTCTCTCTCTCTCTCTCTCTCTCTCTCGCTCTTTTGATATGCTATCAAGTTAAGTGATCATTTATCGCATGATTAAAGGCCATTTATATTTTTTTTAAACCGCGGCATCAGCGGAAAAATTGCGTGGGATTTCTTGAGAAAAAGAAGCATATCTTAACCCAGAGAAAAATAAGGCTAATGCTGTGATAAGTATTTATATGTGCAGGAAATCTTGGCATTTACCTGACTTTCTTTTTTTTATATAACTGTACTATATTTATTCTACTCTTTAAAAAGTGAAGACAAATAATAAAACTTGTAAAAATATATAGTTAATGTATCAAAGGAAAATCTTGTCCAGAGATTCTAAACAGAGAGAGGCGCCAAATTTGAGGTGAAAAGGGCGCCAAAATCGCCGAGAGGAGAGCATAAATTAACGTGAGGACCACCACAATTTGAGGGAGAGACCTTTCTCAAATGAACTAAAAACAAAGAAAGAGCACAATATTGACTTGACACGATAAAATAGCATGAATTATATTTACATGAAGTATTGTTAACAAATATTCATGTATGATTTCATTATTTGACTGTGGTAACATTGATATTTTACCCGTAACCTCCTGAGTTACCGTGTCTTCTACTTAACTTGCACTTGAGTCTGACACCATCTTGTACCGTAGATTCGTTGCCATGGTTACTATTTGCAATTTGTAGTTTAATTCAAATAATTGGCGATGCATACACGATCGAAAATGAGGAATGAAGTATGTATAATTGGATGAAGTGTCATAATTACTTTGACATTGACATAGTGCCGGGGTGGCCCTTCCATCAAACAAGTCTGCTGAAGGAGGCTGAATGTCAAAGAAAATCCCTTCTTTTGACGGAAAG
>BQKZ01001854.1:21926-38316 GCA_036244855.1 Temnopleurus reevesii | reverse complement strand
TTCTATCTTCTTTTAATACATGAACTTTGTGATTTTACTTTTGATGTTGAGATTTCAGATTGAATCTCTCTTTTTCACATCTACTTTAAAATAATCTTTCTCATTTTCTATTTTTTCCAAAACTCAAACGGTAATTGCGATCAATACAATGGACTGAACTCTATGAAAAGGGACACTGCAATCTCAAACTGCAAAAAATACCAAACAAACATCTATAATGTAATGGCAGGAAATTTCATTCGGCGGTATCGTAGCATCAAATTCCTGTCAGATCAATATTGAATAAATTTAGTGCATTCGTCACCTTAGAAATTCAAAATCAGTTTAGGCAACAGTCTTGTACTTTGATTTAGACATGTCAACGCAATTCAATCTCGATGTCTTTTTATTCAATTTTTCCAGGCCCTCATCCATGAGGTTGTTTGTCCTCAACCGACTGCCCTCTGAAAAGGGCGGATGTAATTTTTTAACATTTTCTATTTAAATCAAGAATTTGCAATAAAATCATAGAAAAATATGTGAAATACTACCTGCAACGTAATTTGGGGGCTTCATGAAATATATTCTTAAAAAATAAATGTTTCTGACCGACCAACATTTCTTTATAAAATAACATTCAAGGGCAACCAGACAATTTTATTGTCTTTTAATTTTTATTTTGTTTTTAGTTTGTTTTGTTTGTTTCTTTTTCTTTTCTTTTTTTGGGGGAAGGGGGGGGAGGGAGCCAAGCCACTTTCATCATTATGTGTGGAACATAAAGTGTACATGTATATATCACTACCTTTTTAGACGTTTTCTAAAAAAATTCTTGTATGTATTTGGAACAAAACTTAGGAAATTCTTTTACAGAAATGCTTACAGTTCCAGAATATGTACAAAATAAACGATAAAATGTGAATAAAGCATCTGCTGAACAAAATTGAGTACAAACATAACACCAATAATCATACTGTCAGTCATTTCATTGTAATGAAAGCCCTAAAAACATATGAAAATGCATATGCATACCTCATACATATTCTGGAATGGTTGGCATCTCTGCTTATACTATACTCTTCATTTTCATACTTGTTACACCACTATCACCAATATTCTCAAATTCTCTTTTTCTGAGAAAGTGTATAAAATTTGACTATTTTCAAAGCGCAATGCATACCGTCACTGTGATCAGAAGGGACAAAGGACTAGGACAAAGTAAACAATTTTACTCAAGCATTCACAATAGCTTCATGATCACAAAAGAAAGTCCCTAGTGTGACTTTTGTTCAAAATTTTTCCTCAGAATAGGAAGGATGGAAATTTCTTTTGTGTCCATCTAGCTATTGCTAATGCTTGAATAAAAGTTGTTTAATTTGTCACAGGCCCTTGTCCCTTCTGCTCACAGTGCATACTTTTTAAACCTGTATCACTAAAATTCACAAAATTCTCTCTAATCTGACAAGATTCGGTATAAACCAAGTCACATCTGGAGGCGTCGTGGTGTAGTGGTCGTGGCTCAACGCATACTGTGCTGAAATCTTTTCTCCCTTGAACTTTAAATAACAAACAATGCATCAAACCATGTGCACTTAAACATCAAACATAATAATCATTTACACTTTATGATTCCGCAGACCAGAAAATATATTCTGACAGCTCTTTCCATTCCATTGCACTATGAGCAGAAGGGACAAAGGCCTGGGACAAAGTAAACAACCTCCATTCAAGCACTAACAATAGCTACATGGACACAAAAGAAATTTCATTCCTTCTTATTCTGTTGAAAAATGTTGAACAAAAGTAACATAGATCTGGGACTCTCTTTTGTGATGGTGAAGCTCTTGTGAAAGATTGAATGAAGTTGTTTACTTTGTCCCAGGCCTTTGTCCCTTCTGCTCTAAATGTTGACTAACCCCTTTCCTACCGAATTTTAAACTTCCTACTGAGTTTATAAAGACAACATCAATAAAGGTATTTGGATAGCTACATGTAACAAGACTTTTGTTATTGCCTCGCAGAAAAACAAAACAGAACAAATACGTTATCCAAATACGTTTAGATAAACGTTGAAGTTGAAGCAAGTAATGAAGAATGACTTCCAATGTGAAGGGCATGCTGATATTGCAATAAAATGTTGATTTGGTAGAGTTTTGTTAAACGGAATCGTCAAATAGTACGTTTTAGATAAACATCGCAGTTGAAGCAAGTAATCAAAAGTGACTTTTAAAAAAATGGAATGAGAAGGGCATGCTAATATTGCAATAAAATGTTGATTTGGTACAGTTTTGTTAAACGCGTTCGTCAAACAGTATGTTTAAATAAACATCTCAGTTGAAGCAAGGAATCAAAAGTGACTTTCAAAAAAGTGGAATGAGAAGGATATGTGGATATTGCAATAAAATGTTGATTTGGGTAAATTTTTGTTAAAAGCATGCACCACACAGGGAAAAAATATGATGCTGATATGAAAAAAGGATCAAGTTAAAGATTGGGTTAAATCAATCTGTCGAGACATATACTGATATCAATGAACAAATATCTTTGTTTCATAATAAATTCAAACAGAAGAAAATAAAAAAAATCAAACAGAAGAAAGAAACATAAAAATCATTTAAAAATATGATCACGCCTGCAAAATTCCGGTTGATGTGAAATATTTGAAACAAGCAGTGCCTTTTATTCATTCACTTACATTTCATTCAGTCAAATTCAAATCAATTAACAAAGGTACGAGGTAAAAAATGAAAACTTACGTTCCCTCTATGATAGCTTCCATTTTCTTGTTCAATGTGGCTTGGTAAATGGAATATCTGGATGGGAGAAAGAAAATGAGAATGTGTTCAATTAAATTAGATGGGAATTTCCCCCAGACATTGATGCGCTGTCAAGGAATGAAGAAACAAAGGATGGACTGTAAAATTTGAGCAGAAGAGGGTATTATTTTCAAAAGTTTTCACTTCAAACTCTCATGGGCTTCCTTAAGTTGGCATCTTTAGCATAATCTGTGATGTCAGACATTACAGGGAGGAAAAAAAAGCTTGAGACAAATAGAGGAAGAGATCAAAGTATCTCAACAGTACTACTACAAGACTCTAAAAACCCGCTTGAAAAAAGAGCATGGACATAAGACCTGGGAGGTGTTTCACCAAGATAAGAAAGACTTTACGCATGACTTTACGTTCGACTGGTATCCCTTCTTGTGCGTATAATTCATAATAGTACGCGCATTCAGCGTAAGAATTGATACCAGTCGATCTTAAAGTCGTGCGTAACTTTAAACCGATAGACCAGTTTTGGGAGGAGGGTGCTTCAGACATTTAACTAGTTTGCGAGCTGCAGTAAAATTATAGCAGTTTTTCAATAGTAAATCAGAGCTTGTTCATAGTTTGTTTGAATGAAATCGACCTAGAACTGGCTTAATTATCGCAAAATAAAAAATGATGCTGCGGTCGTTCTCCCTTACACAACATGCTTCACGTACAAAATGAAAGCGAACACACCGCAGACAGTACCACCGATTGCTCCGCCCATTCCAAGCCGACGCTCCTCCGTGCGAAAGCACTTAGCATGCCGTAGGAATAATGGCTGATTGACGTGTTCGACGTAAAATACACGAGAATACGAGCAAAAATATACTCCTAATTTCGTACACAGATATATTTAGGCATGTAAAGCAACTTGTTAATACATCAGCTCGTTTATTAACATCACTTTCTGCATCCCGACCATTATGAATCTATACCTTTAAAAACGATTTGGTGAAACATCGCCCTGGTATAAAAAAGAGATAGTGTGTTCAAATGCTATCAAATTCATACTAGAACATTAAAGCGATAGGGTGAAAATGAGTTTGAATAGATTAGTTATGGTCAGGATGCAGATTTTGATGAGAACAGAGCTGATGTATTCACAAATTACTAGTACTTCACATGCATAACAAATGTGTACGAAATTGGGAGAAGATTTTGCATATCTTCTGGCTTATCTCAATTTGAAAATGCAAACTAACTGTTATTTCTATGACCCGCTACCAGTGGAGCTGGGGCAAAATGAATGGAGCTTCTAGAAGTATGTGTGTGAATTGTGAATTCCAATTCATTTACGCATGAAAAAAACAATGTCCAGCGTTATTTTCATTTTTTTTTATAATTACAAGTAAGCCATTTCTGGGTCGATTTTATTCAATCAAACTTTGAACATACTTTACTTTATTAATAAAAGACTGTACATGTATTATGTTTTTACTGCAGCTCACTAATTAAATATCTGAAGTGCCATATCACCTAAAACTAATCTATACGTTTAGGTAAGATACAACATATAGCATGAAATGTCAGGTCTATATCATTTTTATTTAGCTTAGATGAAAATAAGTTTTCAACTGTCAGTTAGATAATGTATACAATGCTTTTTAGATGTCATTTCTTTATCAAGATTCGGTATAAACCAAGTCACATCTGGAGGCGTCGTGGTGTAGTGGTCGTGACTCTTGCCTTTCAACCAGAGGGTCGTAGGTTCGAGTCCCACCCATGGCATTAATGTCCTTCAGCAAGAAATTCATCCACATTGTGCTGCACTCAACCCAGGTGAGGTGAATGGGTACCTGGTAGGAATATTTATTCCTTGAAACGCCAAGTGCGCTAATGAAGTGGCTGCCGGGCTAAAGCCAGGGTAATAATGCTGCAATTGTAGAGCGCTTAGAGAATTCTTCATAAAGAGTTGATAAGCGCTATATAAAAGCCGTTCATTATTATTATTAAAGATATCATCTTCAATGTTGCATGCAATATAATTCATTTCTCATTCCATTGCCAACCTCCATGACCAATCCATCTCCTCCTGCCAATGTTCAATCAATTTAATGAAAATACTTCCGATGACAATTCAGTCCAATCAATTCCTGTGAATTCAGTCCAATCAATTCCTGTGAATTCATTATCCTAAAAGTAATTATCGATTGAAAATCTAATCTAGAATTCAATTGATAACAGACGACCTTTCAATGGATGAGATAGGATGGTTGGTGTAGGCATCTTGCCGTTTGGGACACCAAAAGAAGGAATGAACTTTTTAACCCTTTCAGGACGAGAGAACACAGTTTGTGTTTTAGTTCAATAACTTATAATGTAGTGCTCTAAAAAATATACCAGATGCATGGCTTTTCAGTGATTGTGTGAAAGAAAAGTGTGTCTCCCTTTATGAAATTGCTGAATAATCCCCAGTATTTTGTAGGTGAAAGGTCAACTTCATTTGTGACACCTTCATACTGTGTAGTCTGGGCTTCTGTAGTAATTTGATTCAATATTTTGTTTGGAAACTTTAAAGGTCCACTATTATGAAAATACAAGTTGATCTGTATTTATGTATTATGCCATTATCAATACCCTTTTCACTGAAAGAGAGTCCAAATGTGTTTCATATATTTTATAATATTTTTTCTTCATTTTTATGTTGGCTTAGTTGGGAACGCCCCTAAAAATTTATTTCAAATGTCAATCCTGTTGTGACATCACAAGAGTCAAGTTTGTTCACCTTTTCTAAATCATGTTTCAGTGCTGGTTCTGTAAATAACGTGGATCAATGCAGGTATTTCAATTCAGGTGATTGCGCATTCCAATTCCCTTTCATGGGCAATCACCTGAATTGAAATCCCTGCATTGATCTACATATTTCCTTTTGTTATTTACAGAACCAGCTCTGAAACATGATTTAGAAAGGTGAACAAACTTGACTCTTGTGATGTCACAACATCATTGAAATTTGAAAGAAATTTTTTATAAAATATATGAAACACATTTGGACTCTCTTTCAGTGAAAAGGGTATTGATAATGATATAATACATCAATACAGATCAACTTGCATTTTCATAATAGTACCCCTTTAAGTTGAATGAGAAAATGGGAATGGAATGGTGATGGAGATGGAGAGCAAGAGAGAGAGACATGGGGAAGAGGGCAGAGACAAGAACACAAATAGTAATAGGGAATGGTCTCTTGAAAAGAGGATGTGTGATGAAAAATATTAAATATTTGCACATAACAAGCTCCATGAAAATAATGAAATAAAAAAATTGTGTTTCTATGCATGCTATATGTACATGTACATTGGCTCATTGAAGGTTTGTTCGGCTTTTGTACACACCCCATGCGACAAGACATTCAACTATATCGCAAAAACCATGAGCCATGGAATATTTAACATTTCCAATCATATTCAAGCTAGATAGCTTCCAAATCCATATTTATGTTAACATACCAATAACATGAATGTAATTAACTTGTTTCTATAAAATTTCATTGCATAAATGTCTATAGATACGAGGGAAAGGGAACATCAAATCTCTATTGAGCAATTAAAACTGAGGATTCCCTTTCATACATATTCTATTGGCATACATGCAAGCTGATATACAGTGTACTAACGCATTTGATGTCGTATCAAGGGTTGAGTGACAAAAAGACGCAACTCAATTCTGGACGAAAATGAAGCCTTATTATAACAAATTTCAGGTAAATGTGACCTTCCTAATAAATGGTGTAAAACATTTCCTATAATAAAGAAACCAAATTATCTTACTTTCATTCTCTGAGCAATATAGATCAAACTTTTGAACAAAATACCAATTTAGGAGTTACATCTTTTTGTCTTTAACCCCTTATATTACCAGGTTTACACCCATATCTAATTCATAGCTGAATAAAAGTCATAAAATGAAACTCCATGAAGGACATTTTCATTATAAAGCTCCAAATAATCAAAATTATGGAATATTTTCCATATCAATATAAATCTAGATGCCAGATAAACACATTCAATGTCAATACAAGCATGCCGACATGTATATGCAGAGCTTAAAAGGTCATGTGGTAAGACTAAATGCATATTAGCACACTTTTCAAGATATATTCTGTGATAACATGTCCTAGATAATTCTTTGCGATTGATTACTACGGCGGTGTTTCAACAAAAAAATGACTACAAGGTCACATGATTCATTCATTTGTCTTGTGAGATGTGAATAGCACTACTTGTACATGTATATTAAAATGTGCAGGTTCTTTCTGCAAAATGGAGACATTTACTCTTTTATATGTCTATGAATTTACATAATTAGCAAACTTAATATAAAAGCTTTAGAAATCTTATTTCTATGAAATAAGGTATTGAAAAACATGATGAAAAAACTTTTGATATCATTTCCAAAAGAATTATGGAAACATAAACAAGTAAATGAATAACATTACTCATATTAAAAACTGCCAAGGTTCTTTCTATAATACTAAGAAATTTTCTTCTTCTTTAGGTCTATGAATTTCTCTATACTTTATATAAGTTTAGCAAATTAATAAAGCTTTAGAAATCTTATTCCTATTGAAACAGGTATTGCCAAACAAAATGAAAAAAAAAACAACTGAAATGTAAACAAGTAAGTAACTGACACTACTCATATTAAAAACTGCAAAGGTTCTTTCTGTAATTAAAGAGTGACATTTTTCTTCTTAGCTTTAGATCTAGGAATTACTTTATTACACTTTACATACATGTGTAAGTTTAGCAAAGTAATATCAGTCTTATTTTTCAAATTAAACTCTATGACCTTTGTTATTACATCAAGATTGATGAAAAAACAACAAAGAATTATTTTAAAAAAAAGAATTTTCCAGACACTAACAAGATAAATATTGAATAAAGTGTACAACAGACACAGTATTTCTGCATGGTGTCCCTATGCAGGTCACATTTTTAATCGCTTTTTAGAGCACTTTAGATTTTTAATTCGGATATTTTCACAGCTTAGATTATGTACACCATCAACCCTTTACTTCTGACTCTTTTCAATAGTTTGGTATATGATAGCAATGAACAATAGAGGGCAGTATTCCACAACTTGATACAATACCATATCCCAATTCATGGGGAAAATATAACACGCCGATACAAGTATATCTTTTACGGTATAATATACTAGCAGAAAAGGTATTCAGCAATATTTCACACATTAAGCATCTTTTCATGCAGATATGAAAATGATAAACTCATTTCTAATTGCTCACCTCATATTTTTATGCATTTGTCACAAGTACAAGTATAATCATTTTCATATTAATCCTTGATTCAACAATAGTTAATCATCAAACCGAAAGAAGTCAATTCGTATGAAGTTAAGGGATATTTTGCACTTGGAAAAAAATAACTAACTTGATCAATATGACTTGAAGTTAAAGCCCAAGTACAGTTTTGGTAAAAGCGAATATTTTTATCACCAGATTTTCTCTTCAAATCTATATGAAATGAAATATAGTATCATGAACATATTGCACAAAAGATTGTGTTAAAAATGAATGAGTTTGTGAAAAGCTATAACCTAAAATGTGCAAATTGAAATAGCGTAGTGCTTCACCACGCTATTTCAATATTTTTTTTTCTTGATAAAGGACAAACTCCCATGCTCAGAATTGGATGAAAATTTCAGAATTTAATTTTTGTGTATATCTCTATCTCATTCTAAAGTCAAATCTCGGTAATGACTTTTTATATGTTCAATAACAAGCAAAATAATGTTATAACCAAGAGAGGGCGTTAAATATGATATTTAACGGTCAAATTCAAATTTCTAAAAGAATCAGTTCGTAAAAAAATGTGCTACCGTATGGTCTCAACATGTGTATAAGAATTACATGTCATCATCAACATCCCCAAAAATTCACATTGCTTCATCTTTACCAAAACTGTACATGAGCTTTAACTGTGAACATAAATGAATTTACATATGAAAAAAACAACAAAAAAAAAAAGAAATTAGAATATCAACCAAAAAAAGCTGTGACCACTTTCAAAAGCTTAACACAAAATATTGCATCATTAAATGTGTGGAAGACATCCAAAGGAATGTTACACTTACTTCTTTCTGATCTCTTCAATTTCCTTATTTTCCTCCTCAGCAAACTTGAGAAGAATTGCTTGTAGAACTGGGAATGGTAGATTGACGTACTGAGCGACCTGCAGAGAGGAAGAAATGAAAAATATATGTTGATGGTTTGATCACTTTAAAGGTAGAAAAGTACATTTGCACACATTACGGTTATGCTTATAACTTGTTGTGTATCTCAAATATGCCAAAATAATAACCTCTATGAAGTATTTTGGTCGAATGTTGTCCAGAATATACGGTTTCGCGATACTCCTAGCGTATTACGGTATCACACACACACACAAAACATTGTAAGAGCACATACAGTACGCACTTCAACACACTGCCACACCATGCAGAATACCCACTGAGAGAGACTCTTGCGCTATTGGTCAACGAGGGGTTAACGGCTGTTTTGAATTTTGAACGCACGGTCCATTAGTTCGAGGTCCAAATAGAAGAATTATTATTGGAATAACTATAAATGCGCCTATCAAGACCAATGATATCTTTGTGCTTAATTGATTGGTGATAAGTTCTAACATTTAGTACTCTTCAACATAACACAACAATCTTGGAAAGTCAAATTTTAGGTGATAAGTTCTAACATTTAGTACTCTTCAACATAACACAACAATCTTGGAAAGTCAAACTTTAGGCTGCAAAAGAAGTATTCTATCTTTAATGGCTTACATGTGTATATGATTAATTGAATCGACTAGTTGATTCATGAGACATTCATCATTGCCAAATCATTTTCGAAATTAACTTTGAGGCTCCTGAAAAAGGGTTTATCCAATTTAACAAAATGACATATTGTATTGAGTACTTTTGCCTCTTATCTGGGATTCTTCAGACTACTACCAGTATATCATAGATACTGTTGTGATGCCGATTGTAATATTGACAACTGAATCTCTGTTCTTCATAATGATGGTTCTGTGAACGGATTTTTGCTTCCCTTGTATTGTAAGAAAAAATAATCAACCCTCGAGATGGACAAGGGAACGGCTACTTTCTTTTATTTTGCTCAGTGTTTTTTCCCTGAATAGCAGAAATGTGAATTGTTTTTCCTCAGCTAGGCCAACAACAATAATAATAATAGGTCAATTTATATAGCACAAGCACCAAATACACATAGTCTCCTGCTCTTGTTTTTTGGTAGATTTTTATTTTCACTGATGCTGTGTACATGAAATTCTACCAATAACACATAATTCTCAAATCCCAATTATTATACACTCTTCAATCTTAAATTACATACCACAAAAACACTCTTCCTGGATCTCAATTTGACTTTCATTCCTTCACTTCTGGATATAGGGATGTTTATTTCAGCTAATGAGCCTTCTATTTGGGACACAGATATTTGCTAAATTTGATATATGGCTACTGACGTATAAAATATAATAGTATTGTAAATTTAAGGAAGTTTGTGATAGTGTTGGTAGACCAGAAATAGACGCTTCAATTGCAAAGTCTGTGATATTAATTGATATTAGCTATGTATGTGATGAGTGAATTAAATGATAACATAACTAATGCAGACATTCTAGAGTACACCTTGCATAATAGGATGTTATAGTCATACACACCTCTTGTGAAACCTGAGATGTTTTTCTTTCCATGATGAAGATTTTGGCCACATTCTCATCAGGACCGAGCTGTATTCTCCTAAGCAATGGAAAATCAAGCGTCTTCAACTCTTGGGTTCCTATGAGAATTAAATGTAAAACACAAAAAACATTATTACTATTTGTTCTCCAAATTGGCAATAACAGTGGTTTTCTTTCTGCGATGAAGTTCGTAGTAACATTCTCATTGGAACCAAGCTGTATGGAAAATCAAGAAACAACTTTTGGGTTCCTAAGGGAACAAATGTAAAACATAGAAAAGTTATCAATATTTCTTCTTTAAATTGGCAACAGTAATGTTTTTCTCTCTATGATGATGCTCTTAGTGACATTCTCATCTGGACCAAGCTGTATTCTCTTCAGCAATGGGAAATCAAGCGTCTTCAAATCTTGGGTTCCTAGGAGAGCAAATTTAAAAGAAATATTCTTATCAATATTTGTTCTCCAAATTGTCAACAAAAGTGATTATCGCTCCATGACGAAGATCTTAGAAATAGTCTCATCCGGACTAAGCTGAATCCTCTTTAACAATGAGAAATCTACAGTCTCCAACCCTTGGGTCCTAAAGGAACACATGTAAAAAATAAAAAAAGTTATTAATATTTTTTCTTCAAATTGGCAACAATAGTGCTTTTTGCTCCATGATGAAGCTCTTATGAACATTATCATCCCAACCAGGCTGTATCTTCTTTAACAATAGGAAATCAAGAGTCTTCAACTCTTGGGTTCCTATAAAGAGAAAAAATGTAAAAGAAAGAATTAAAATGAATATTTCTTATCTAAATTGGCGACAATAGGATTTTTTTTTCTCCCTGATGAACATCTTGGCCACATTCTCATCCGGACAAGCAATTGGAAATCAAGAGTCTCCAACTCTTGGGTTTCTATGGGGGTAAAGAGCAAAGAACAAAGCTTTAATCAATATTTGTTCTTTAAATTGGCAACAATAGTGCTTCTGTCTCTATGATGAAGATCTTACAAACATTCTTTACCAGACCAAGGTGTATCATCCTCAGCAATGTGAAATCAAGAGTCTTTAACTCTTGGGCTCCAAGGGGAACAAAACAGAAGACAGCAATTTAACCAACTTTTGTTTACAATAACACTTTTCACTCAGGTTCCCAATTGTGTCCATTTCAGATTTCATTTCATTTTAGAAAGGACTTTGGGGGATCAAGCTTGCCCTCCTGCCTCCAGTCAGGGTTAGGGATACCAAATTATAGATAAAAGGAGCGCAACATTTGTTGAGGAATGCCAAATTTGAGCTGATGACTGACAACCTTTTCATCTTTCTTTTCCCTTGTCAGCTCCTGGAGGCCTCTCATTTGCCAAATGGGCACCCACTTTTAGCTAATTAATGACTTTTATTTATCTTTTTCTTTTCTGGTCAGCTGCACAGGGGAGCACAAAGGGATGCACCAATGGAGTGGCATGTACTATCACCTTTTTGTGCTTGTCGGCTTCTTGGAGGGTGGGGGTGGGAACAAAATTCAAGTGGTACTGTAGGAGCCCCCAGGTCTTCAAATCCTTGTTGGGCACATGGAATAAGAAAGGAATTCTATCTCCTTGAAATCGGAATTTGCAAATGATTATCAACATAAGATCCTGATATTCGCGCAAGTTGGTATTTTTAAATGAAATCATTCCGAGATATTTTTTTAAACATTAGTCAAATCCGATTTTCCAGATCATAAAATTTGTAACAGGAGCCTTACCTCCACTATTTGAAACAGAGAACAAGCTGAATTCCTCTGGCGGATTCTCAACAGCGAACTTTGTGAGAAGTAGTTTGATGACCTCAAGGGTTGATTGTGTACTCGATGCTCTGACGTTGGACACTGTACCATATCTGGGTCTGAAGACTCTCGTCTATGGAAAGAAATCAAATTGAAAATGGAATTGAAAAAAATCTTGCTTTGACCAAAAGTAGACAAATCAGACAGAAAGATTAAAACAAGTTGAAATCAGAGAGAGATACATGTAGCAATCAAATTTTATGGCGTATAGCATTCAAATTTGAATACTTGAGAAGAAAAGAGAAAAAGTGACTGACCTTTGATGTTACCATCAGAAATTACCTGGGCTATAGAACCCGCAGTGCTAAATTCTGCCCAAGTCAATTTGCGAAAGTCCCAAAGAGCTTGATTTCAGACGCACGTCATGACGCCCGGTCACAAAATAAATGAGAAAGTTATGAATATTTCAATCATTATGAGTCAACAGTGAAATTCTTGCAAATACGATATGATAAACTTCTCGCAAAGAAGTGCATGACATCCATCATATCATGTGACCAAAATTTGCATGAAAATCACTGTTCATTTAAATCATGGAAATATTAATAAATTTCTTATATATTGTCCAGTATATTTCAATTCATTTTTAATCTGTGCATATGATTTTTTCTAGTCAAGACTCATGAGCACCAAAAGATTTGCACAAACAGACCGTCATGACTTTCAGGGACCGTTGCATATAATTTTCTGCCTCAGAAAACTTTGGCACAGGCGAAAACAATTTTTGCTATAGATTGTCTTAGTTTATGTGCCCTCCTGCGATTTTTTTTTTTTCATTGTTTTTTTTAGATATTTAGAGATTTGTAAGAATTTTCAAATCTAAATTGGACAAGGATGTGGTACCTTTAGCATACATCCTGGCAAAACTTTGTTTCAATACCCTACAATCCATATCCTCAGCAGGGAAAATTTGTAATTCGATATTCACAGGCATAGTAGAAAGAGTATGAGATACGAAATTGAAAAAAAGTTACTTGATAATACTGTACAAATAAATTTGTAAAGCTAGTTTGTAAAGAAAATGTGGATTCTGGGAATTCCATTACAGATTTCTGTACCTTTGAAGAGTCATCACTTTTTTTTTTCAAATGTCTTTAAGCAAATTGTTTTCGTTCTCGTTTTTACTGTTTAATGAATTTTCAATTCGAAATATTTTTGTATTTGCTTTTATAAACAATGTATGGTAATGATCTTTATTCTATTTTAGGCTATGGTGAAAAAATATAATAATGAATGCTGTGCAAACAATTTTCAATGTGACAGCAGTTTTTCCCAGAATTCACCATTTCATAAATGCTATGGATATCATTTATAATTACTTGTCCTTTGTTAATGTGATTCTGAGGCCAAAAGAAATGATTTGCTTGTCCTTTGTATACATAAAATCAATCACCGTAAATGTCCATGACAATAACATTGTTTTAAGTTTTCTAAAATGCTGAATTTCCAAAACTGATTGATTTTCATGATAAATCAAAGACGACTTTTGAGAAGACTAGTTCATATAGTGAAATGATGGGACGGACACACGAAAGAACATGCACAAGCCATAGCTTTTGCACCAAACAATTTGCTATGATTTCGTGGGTGATTATGGCCAAATTTTCGTTATCAGAAAAAAGGCGAAACATAGACTGGCCTCAGAGGGTGAGGTGGTAGGGGTGTTAATATTTTTGTCATGAAATTGACAATTCACCTTGCCATTGTAAAGGTGACCACTGAAAGACATTGTTCTTCTTCTCAAATTGGATTTCTTTGGCATGGTGGACGAAAGCTGCTTGGGATCCAAGTCACCGTTCGGCGAACCGTTCTCCGCGGCTCTCTCGATCTCCGCAATGACATCGCGATTGTTCAATGCATCCCTGGGAAGGGAGTTGGACATCCTCAATCTTTCCATAGGTGACATAGTATCCTCCGTATTTGAAACACCATTACTGCCTTCCTCCTGGTCCTGCTCGGATGGCTCCGCCTCCTCGGGGACGTCGGAAACGCTGTCGCGCAGCTTGGTCAGCGACCGTCTGTTCCGCGCTCCCCTTCCCATCGCGTTCATGAGCTTCTCGTCAAGGCCGTTCTCGTAGGCTAGTCTCGTGCTCTTGCGCTTCCAAGATGGTTCTTCTTTCTTGAGGCGAATCACCTGTTGGGTTCCCCAGTAAAGCTTGAGGACTCCATAGACAACTGGCATCCCCTTCCTCTGCAGATGGAAAATGGCAAAATAGATAAGATCGATATTGGCACATTAATAACAATAACAATAATAATGATAATACACAACATTTATGTCAATAATAATAATAACACTTATACATGTAGAGCGCAGAAACTATATTAATATATTCTACTGTGCTAAAAAGACTCTGAGTTAAGCAAAGACATGAGTGTTAAAGTAGACTTAAAATGGCATGTCAAAAAGATATGTTTTAAGCTTTGATTTGAATGTGTTTAGTGAGGATGAATTTCGTATATCAAGAGGTAGTGTAGCGCTTTAATACAAAGTGTTTCTTGGCACTCTATAAATTATTACAAGGCTATAGCATGGCATACCCATTCACCTCACCGGGGTTGAGTGCAGCACAAAGTGGTTGAATTTCTTGCTGAAGAAAAACAATGTCATGGGTGGGATTCAAACTTATGACCCTCTGGTTGAAAGGCGAAGGGTCAGAACCACTACACCACAACGCCTCCACAAAGATTAAAAATGGAGCATAAAGTTTAGGGATACAAGTTTCAGTACAGCCTGAAGACTCCAAAGCCCACTGGTATCTCCCTTACTCAATTATTTTAGTATTCAATTATCATTGCATTCAATTATATCAAGTTTCAAGAAAATTCTGCAGCACAGGTGGTGCTCCACTTGAAGTGACATGAATGCTGACTAGATGGCCGATTTCGAAGGAATAGACCTCATTCATTCAGTTAATACAAATTTGCAGAGAATATTGGTCTAATAAATCCTAAATATGACCAGTTTTCTTGAGACATTTTTATTGAGACATTCTACTTATTCAAAATTCTTTTCTTACCTCATGAATTTGGAGTTGTTGGCTTGGTCTTGAGCCAGCAAAGTAGAGATTGTACTGCTTCAGTTCTGATGGAAATGCTTGTCTGTAGAGAGAATATCAAATCCAAAATCAGATTTATTGAGAATTCTTCGTCATTTTGATTAATTATATACTACTTATCAGATTCATAGAAAAGATTGTACTTCAGTTCTGATGGAAATTCTTGCCTGTGGGGAGAATATCGGATTCAAAGATTAGTCACTCATAATTTTGACCAAAACTATTACAAATCTTGACTTCAATTGAATAATTATGTAATTCTCAGAGCTTTTCAAGTCGGTAATACGTATGGGATATCACTAGGTTAGACTGGTAATAAGGTCATTTCTAGGATGTTGGGGTAAGATTGCTCAATAACTTATACAGACAAGAGCCATGTACATGTATGAACTATAGGAACTCATAAAGTAATAAATTTGGGGTGAAATTCCAACACCTGGTACCTGTTTCATAAAGCTGTTTGTAGAGGTAAGGAAGATTGTATGCAAGACTGGTGTCCCTTTGTTGCACACAATAATCCCTATAACCGAGTTGGTACATGTATGTCATGAAGGGTCACCAGTCATTAGCAGAGTCATGAGCAGAGTACCTCCACAAACAGCTTTATGAAACAGGTACTCACTGTTAAGTTCGGGGTCTGGATCATCCAACCCCCAACCCCTCAGCACCCTTTCCAGATTTTATCACTTTGTTGTGAAATGTAAACAAGTTTTCTAACTTCCACATGAATTACTTTAAGAACTTCAGGGTGAGAGATGAGTATGGTCTGTTAAAATAGGGTTTTATTTATTAAAGGAAAGGCCACACTGCAAGGAAATAAAGTGAAAGTCTGAATTCGTTGCTACCTGTTATCAGCACAAAATGCTGAACAATATATACATGTATGGTTCAGGAGTCACATTGGGTGACTTCAAGTACGGTGTGCGGTGTTGGTGTTGGTGTTGAGAGAGCAGATCGGCCCGTGAACCGAGCTCCAACACCGTTGGTCAGTTTACAGAAGCGATATGATC
>BQKZ01001853.1:83204-99610 GCA_036244855.1 Temnopleurus reevesii | reverse complement strand
GGGGGGGGGGGTAAATAATGGTATGTTCATTGATGCTGCCAATTTGTAACATTTGCAAAAATTTTGCACTTACCTGGCGATACGATGGCAACCATTGTTGCATTTTTAAATAGATTTAAAGCACTTCCCACTGCAGTAATATCAAATTACCTTGACAACCCGAGTAGCTCTCGTTTTATTGTGAAATCATTCCTCATGGCCGCTGTTTATTATCCGTCGTTGATCGCTGAGAGCCGCGCTAAAGAATAGCTAAGATAATCGCTTTTTTCTTCTTCATTTTCCTCTGAAAGCGGGGTTAAGAGCTGATTGGTCGATATATCAAAATTGCTTGCCCCGTTTTATAGCACGCCTGAGAAGAATGTGTTTTTTGAAGTCGACAGATGAGTATTTCGGGTTTTTTAATCAGACAGAATTATAGTAATATAAAACTGCCGATAAATCATTGATTTTTAGTACAGATTTAACAGGTCAGTCCTAAAAATGGATCGCATAGAATCAGTAACAGACGTTGAGATTTTGACGACTATGATTTCAACGGATGAAACGATTTTAGCTGAAGACATGGCTGTAGAACGACCAAGTATGTCTCAAGATGTCGTGGCCATTATCAACTTAACCTATTACGTAGCCGTGTTTCTACTGGGAGTTCCAGGCAATGCCGTTATAATCCACGCCTATGCATGGAAGAAACGGAAGACGAGCACGGATGTCCTGATCATGGCCCTAGCCATTACCGACTTCATTGCGTGTATCGTCGCCTCAGCGTTCATTGTCCGTAGCGGGTTTCCCGGGCGATCGACCGCGGGGTTGTGCAAGGTTATTGCCTTTGTCGAAAGCGCGAGCGCCTTCGCGGCTCTGTTCCTGACCACCGCTATCAGCATCGATCGCTATATGGCTGTTTGTCGCCCATTGCGACGACGGATGACGGTACGAGTGTCGCTTCTGATTGCAACATCGTGTTCGATCCTCTCTGTCCTTATGAACATCCCAACTGCGCTCTTTACAGAGTTCCGCGTACTGCCAAGCATCGGACGAGGATTCTGCCTGCGGAAGGTGTCCTACACTTTCGGTCTTACTATGGCCACTCTGGTGCTTTTCATCGTGGCGCTTATGACGAGTGCCATCTTGTATATCCTCATCTACGCGACACTGCGGAAGAGAGCGAGGATCCACGTCGATTTGGTCGGGAATGATCCCCCTCAAGGTACCCTCAACTCAAATAAGGACGATCTACCAGACTTGACCTCAATGCGCAAGTCTGGACTGGTGCCCGAGGATGATTCGATCGAGGGGACGAGTCAGTATCCTTTGACAAGTGTCATGGCGGCATCGCAACCAGACAAGACCGCATCGCACCTCAACGTTTCGGGACGTTTAGTGGATGCTGCATCTTCATCCGGTGAGCAGGTGCGTGGCTCGAACCCCACAGCACAAGGCAACAGCCAAATCAATCCACCCGACCAGACCAAGAAACCAAAGGATAAGAAGCAACAGGACTATGGCAGGAAAACGACCCGCATGTTGCTCATCATAACAATCTTCTTTTTTGTCACCTGGGCGCCCAAGATCATACTGCCCCTCATGCCGCCCGGGCTTCTAACCCAATGGGCTGCTGGAAACCCAGCCTTTGTTGCAGTCATACAGATCTTATATGCTCTCCGTCTGTTAAACCACATCGTGAATGTTCTCTTTTATTATTTGGTCAGTAAGAGTTTCAGGAAAGACGTGAAGGATTCCTTTAAAAGATACAGGTCGTGCCGGTAATATACATGAAGCATAGGAAAATTTCAAGTTCAAACAACCCCTCATTCACACTTACAGCATAAGGCCCGTATTCCGATAGCGAGGTTTAAGTTAACCCTGGTCTAAATCTGTGGTTTAAGTATGGGTAACCAAAAGTGCCAACATTTTATTTACAATGAATAATTCGTATGTTAACTGCTCTCTTTTCCCATACTCTAATAATGTAGAAAACTATTGAAGTTTTTATTCCGAGACAGTTTCAAATAATATGAGTGCCAAATGTGCTGGTAAATTAAACATGGACTATTATAGATTCAAGCTTCTTTTGGCTCTCCATACTTAAACCACAGATTTAGACCAGGGTTAACTTAAACCTCGCTATCGGAATACGGACCTTAAGGGTTAGGAAACTACAACTTTCACATGGAAGTTACACGTGCATGGCGACTTTGTACTACTAGTCGATGGTCTTTTTTTTCATCAGGAGTGGTGTTAATTTTTTTTGTATGCAGCAAATAATATTTCCTTCCGTTACAAAATGTGTAGGGACAATAAAATTTGGCGACTATATGCAGATCATTGGTATCCCATCAATCGTTGAAGACTGATTTACTCATTAATAAGACACTATGACAACCAAACTGGTGTTATAATCTTAAAAGAGGGTTTTCCATCTTGTCGATACTAGAATACAAGAAGACACTCCAGTTTTACTTACTTTTTATGAATCTTTTTACGGGTGAACTTGCATTCGCTAAAAAAAAAAACATGGGCAAAAGATATGTCCAACATGTAGTTAAATTACAAAAGTCTACCAAAGATTCGACATATTTCAGACAAAACTATTGATTTTGATATTAACAATGCTCGTTGAAATGAAAAAAAAATCGACCATAAATTGGACATATTTTAACCAATAGTTGTGTGAACAGTTTGGCGCATATAGTTTTAAGTATAGTCTTTTAGTCAACATTTTTAAAAGAACAGTCTTCCCAAAAATAGTATTTCTTCTACAGGAACAGGATGATTAGATGAACAGAACAAAAAAGTTTGAGAAAAATTGGACAACTAATAAGCAAGATATGAATGTTTATATATTTAGACATATTGGCAACTGATGACGTCATAGGTACACAACTGACCATTTATTACATTCATATCAATGTCATAAAGTGTTACCTTTTCCCCAAAAATAGGATTTCCTCAAATCTTTAACCGTAGGATATCTTTATGATAGATACTAGTATGTATATCTACTATTTGCATGTTTACATTCATACAAACTTTGCAACTTTCTGTAAAAATGATGAATTTTCCACCATATTTATAATGAAAACTCTGGTTAGTTGTGTACCCGCGATGTCATCAAATTGGCAACATCTCTGGAAATTTCCACTGATTTGCCCATTTTTTTCAAATCTTTAAAAATTCATAACTTTTTTTTTATTACTTGTCCGATTTTCTTCAAACTTTTTTTTGTTTAAATCACCATTTTTTTCTGCTTCTGTTAAAAGAAAATATTATTTTGGGGTAGACTCTTCTTTTATGACTTTATGATCCATGCATAAAAAAATGGAGAGCTGATTTTAGCTTTCAAAAGCCTTTCACTGTGATTATAGCTTAGGTGCTGTACTTGAACTGCAATTACATTGTGTAATATGATTTCAAGGTAGAATACTTCTTTTGCAGCCTAAAATTCCACTTTCCAAAATTGTTGTGTTATGTTGAAGAGTACTAGATGTTAGAACTTATCACCAATCAATTAAGCACAAAAATTGGTCATGATAGGCGCATTTATAGTTATTCCAATAATAATTCTTGTATTCGGGCCTCGAATTAATGGACCGTGCGTTCAAAATTCAAAACAGTCGTTTACCCCTCGTTGGCCAATAGCGCAAGAGTCTCTCTCAGTGCGTATTGCGCATGGTGTGGCAGTGTATTGAAGTGCGCACTGTATGTGCTCTTACCATGTTTTGCGTGTGTGTGATACCGTAATACGCTAGGAGTATCGCGATACCGTTGGTATCATGATGAATTATGATAGAATCGATTTTTATTTGAATTAGATATTCTGGACTACATTCGACCAAAATACTTCATAGAGGTTATTATTTTGGCACATCTGAGGTACACAACAAGTTGAAAGCATAACCGTAATGTGTGCAAATGTAGTTTTCTACCTTTAAATCCATTTTGCAAATAATACGAACTAGTTCAACCGCAAAGTAAGCCTAAATTTCTATTAATCAAAATAGCACGTGTTAGATGTTGAAAAATATCTTTGAGAGCACCCAAAGTTTGTTGAAGATCTTATAAAATGAAGGCGAATATCAAAACTTCATTTTTTCGTGTAACAAATAATTTTAGAAAATGTTTGGATGTTTTCTTTTTAATCCAGACAATATAAAACATATTTTCATCACACTTTGACAATGACACTTTAATCATGGCACGCACCACATTTGGCAGTTTATTGTAATTTATTATATAGGCAATTGGTTGCCCCGTGAAAAAGACAGCCTAGCTGATATTAAGCAAAGAAGACGGAAGGGCCGATCAGGACGTTATTTCTCAAGCGCGGGAAAATCTAGCGGGCCGCTAAGGTTGAGAACGCCCGCTAGATTTTCCCGCGTTTGAGAAATAACGTCCCGATCGGCCCTTCCGTCTTCTTTGCTGAAGGTCCGTACTGTAACCATGGTAACCGTATCAAAACCATAGTCATAATCATATCAATGAGGGAAGTTTGTAAGAAAATCATTTGACAGAAAGTGAATTAATTAATCATGTAAATATTCTGTGCAATTTTAAGGAGAGTTCAAAAGCTAGTTTATGTCCCGTTCACATAGAGGCCCGGAAGCAACACGATTCACCACCGTTCTTTGTTAATTCACAATTAACTGCTTCAGAACAACGAGTCGTGTTTAATCGTGTTGCTTCCAGGGCCCTATGTGACCGGGGCTTTACGTTAGACACGATATAATGCCCCAGTCACATAGAAGCCCTAAAACAACACGATTCAACATGAATCTACGTTCGGAGGCAATCAGGTTTGTCACAATTACTTTAAACATTTTTTTTTCTTAGAAGTACTTCGTTATTCTACTTACAGCTGCCCCACAGCTGCCGCTTTTTGAGATATTTTGTAAAATCTTGCACCTTGATGAAAAGGGGCAATATTGCACATTTCTGAAACAAATGCAATATTCCACACAAACAAGTGCCCAAAGTGTTGCACGGTGCAATATCGCACCATGTTTAAAGCCCAAGTAAACTTTTGGTATAAAAGCGAATAATTTTATTGCCAGATTTGTCTTCAAATCTATATGAAATGAAATATATCATATTGCACAAAAGATTTTGCGAAAAATGAACGAGTTTGGGAAAAGCTATAACCCAAAATGTGCAATTTTTTAGTGTCGTGCTTCATGACACTAATTCAATATTTTCTTTCTTGATAAAGAAATAACTTTGTTTATGCCCGATAACAAGCACGATAATGATACAACCAAGAGAGGGCGCTAAATATGATTTAACGGTCAAATTCAAATTTTCAAAAGAATCAGTTCGTTAAAAAAATATGCTATGGTATCAAAATGTGTATAAGAATTACATGTCATGATAAACATCCCCAAAATGCACAGTTGTTCATCTTTACCAAAACTATACTTGGGCTTTAAGTGTGTATCTTTTTAAGCCATAAAAGGAATGCATATACAACTGAAGCATGATTAACATTAGTATTGGGAATGTACTGTTAATGCCACATAGAGAAGAATATTGGACTAATAATGGCTGCAAAGAGCGATTTCTTAACGATAATAAAAACATAAATCTTTAAATGATATGTTTCCAGAGGAGTTTCAGCTATTTTGGGTGATACATATAACCATAATCGTAAAAGGCCTTGTAAATGCTCACAATAAACCAGAGGATTACATAATTTTGTGATGAATATAATAATGGCAGAATGTATATTTGGCCAATTCATGACGTATGGGTTTATGTTTTCAACATGAGCACTGGATTACGGATTTATCTGCGATTATAATCTTCACTGGAAATGAAAAGAAAAATAATTCGAATTTTCAGTCATGAAGCATTAAAAGGATACCTTGGTCAAGCAGTTAATTTTCCGAATAAATTACTTCCTGCACTTAGTGTAGGTTTCACAAATTCATTTGTTTAAAGATTTTGGAATTTCAATATTCTAAATTATAACAAGGTTACAAAAATACTTGTTCCTATATCATGGATTAAGAAATTATCTTCATTAGAAATAAGATAAAAACTAACATGAATTTTCGTTCAAATCGTCAGCGTTTTTACAAAGCGGCCTTAAACAACGAGGCGCTGCTTGAACACGTATAAACCCCGACATAGCGCCGAGTACAATGGCATACCACTTGAATTCATGTTATTTCAATTATTATAGCGTTATTTCAATTTAATTGCTACGACTAGTTTGTGCAACCACTTCTCGCTTGTAAGCCGGTTCGTGAAATCGTTGACGAACTGAAACGTGAAATAAATACGTTGACGAAGTTGTGACTATGGCATTAACCCTCTGGTCATTTAATTCATTTTCCGAATAAATTACCTCCTGCACTTAAAGAGATTGTTTAACATTGTTTTCATTTTTTTTTAAATCTCAACTGCCAGATGATAGAGGTTATCTGAAAGATTGATGGTGCATATAAGCTAAACTGGGAAAATATCAGGCTTTAAAATGAATGTTTAGTACTGGGCAATTCCACGGTAACGGAATTACAAATCAGAGATTTTGGGCTCTTATTTTATTATATGATCTTAGTCAGTTTGAATACCTTTATATGGCGCAGATGTACAAATGCTACCATCTGAAATATAAAATCTGTGAGATTTCTTTTGCAGACCAACGAGGTATTGTGATTCGGTAACGGAATTACTCTCTGGTAATTCCGTTACCGACTCACAATACCTCGCTGGTCTCCCCCCAAAAAGAAATCCGACAGACTTTGTGTTTTAGCTGATAGCAATAGTACCTCTGCGCCATATAAGAGGCTATTTCAAGTTTACCTTTTCCGTTTGGTCTTTAAACTTCACAAAACATTGGAAACGGAATTACATTTTTCCCCATTTTCTCATGTGGAATTGCCCTACTTTAAACAGACGAAGATGTAGAACGTCGCCTCCACAGGATTTGTACTGGAATTAATGCGTGGGTCCTACGCTTTAATTCAATGTTCATAGATATCTTGATAGTGCATGTATGACTTTCTTTATTTTTGCATCCGCTGTTGATTTTTCATCTATCTGAATATATTTAGATAGGACAGACAGCTTGGTTTGAGAATTTTTCAAATTGTGCAACTGCAATGTTAAATAATGTCTTTAATGTAGGTTTCACAATTTTATTTTTTAAAGATTTATGATCGGTGATCGTAGAAATAGAAACAGTTAGGATTCGGAAATCCAATATGCAAAATCACATGATGTTTATACAAATTTTTCTACACATTCATCAAAACATATGACTTTGTAGACAAAAACTTCAGTAAGAATGATTATAAAAGCGAGAATTATTTTGTAAAAATGTACTCGCTGAATATTTGAACAAGATTATCTGTAATTATAGACGAGGGTGTGTGCGCGTGTCTGCATGGATGGGTGTGTGTTACAATATGTGTAAGAGTATTTTCAAGATTTTGATTTTCACTTTTCACAATGACATAATTAGGTTGAAGGGGTGTAAATTGTTATATTTGCTAGTTGTGAACGTTTTGTGAGGATACATTTATTGATCAGTGTATGTCCACCACCTTGGAATCATCACTGTAATATTCTAGTCTGGCAGAACAGACCCTTGGGTTTCGTTGTGCGCAAACACACAGAGTGATACAGGGTATGCATTGTGTGTCTGCATGCTCTCCCCGAGGAGACCTAGACTGAGGGTAGAGCAATGCTGTATGTGTGTGTGATGTAGTCACACAATATGCACACCCTGTATCATGATCTGCGCATGCACACACCGAAAGTCTAGGGTATGTGCTTGTAAACTAGTAACATTCAGCGGAATATAGGATTTGGACAAAGTAAACACATTTTATTCAGACATTCACAGGAGAACACAATATAGTCTATTACTCTAAAACTAAGTCAAGCGCGAGTTCTTTTATAATGCTATTATAAAGCTATTATGATTGTTATTTCAGCAAAGTTTAATACATGACGTACGGATCGATTGTCCCATGTGACACTTTATTTTTATGGAAATAGATTATGTTGTATTAGAGGCACAGATAAGAAATGTCCTTCCCTCTCATTCTGCAGAGAAATGTTGTGACAAATATCACACTGGTTCAGTGAATTGACAAGGAATCTTTGCTCTTTTGTGCAACCGGAACTATTGGAACAGATAGTGACATGAGCGAACTGCAAGTAACCGCCGAAAGACCCTATGACCACCACACTATCTCTCTCCGCTTCATAAATGACATGCATGCTAAACTTTCATTTTTTTTTTATTTTTTTTTTTTTTTAACTTTTGTAATTCATGTATTTCAAGTATAATACTTCATTTTTAATCCTTATGTTTGTTACATGCATTTTAAATGTATAATGTACATGATGTATCCATTGTAATTGGATGTATTTTTACTGCACGGCCCCATTGAAAAACAGCATGTGCTGGACTGGGTTTTTAACCGTGTTTAAATAAATGTATCAAATCAAATCACTTATGCACAGCAGTAAAAACTAAGACCCTCAGTCTTATCTATGCATCACCACTGACTTCAGCTGTAATTATAAACTGTTCTCTCTTTCTCTGACTGTATACATTACCCCCAATAACTCCCTACCACATCTGCGACTTCCTGAACTTCGAAGTTCTCCTGACCAGGAGGAAACGAACTAAAGAAGAAGAAGAAGGTGGTGAAGGATTTAATGAAAGTTGCTGACTTTGTCCAATTCCTTTGTAACTTCTGCTCATAGTGCATACACACACACACAAGCTTCTCACATATGACCTTTCAATTTCTTTTATCTGAGCCCGTTTTTTTTCCATTTTGGAAGTGTCTTTGATCCCAAATCATATCAAACAGCACAACTTCCGATTCACTAGACGAAACGACCTTGATCTGCTTGCAGCATTGTGAGCAGGACGAACAAAAGAATTGGATAGGAATCTTCCATTCAAGCATTCACAATAGCGAAATGGACACAAAAAGAAAATAGCTTCCCTGCTGATTCATTGGGTGATTTCAAGTACGGTGTTCGGTGTTGGTGTTGGTGTTGAGAGAGCAAAACGATCCGTAAATCGAGCTCCAACACCGGTGGTCAGTTTACAGAGGTGATAGCAGAAACGACCGGAAATACGTCAGAATCTTGCGAGGTCTACCCCAAACACCGACAGACTTCAAGTTTGGTGTTGAGGCTGGTGTTGGTTTTGCTGCAACACCAACACCAGCGTTCAACACCGTACTTGAAATCACCCAATGAACAGGCGAAACACGTATTTGATATTCCTACCCTAAATACAGAGGGAAGGAAATTTCTTTTGAGTTCAGAGACCTATGGCGTGTTGCTCAATATCAACTGCAAATCAACGGCAACTTTGCAAATTTTACAGCGCATTTTAATTCGCGCACGGTATGCGCATTTAACAAGACGCGCATGAAACAATGATTTTGATTGGCGCGTCCCGATCAACTGCAACTTGAAATCAATTGCAACTTTTGAGCAACACCCCCTAGTGTGACTGCTTAATTGGGAATTGTTTATATTCAGTCTAATTCCTTTGTCTCTTCTGCTCACTGTACAGTCCAAGTTAACAAATGCTTTGTTTTGATCAATATTATCTTTTAAGATTGAGGCACTGAAAGTACACTCAGTTTTTTCTTAAAAACTTCTTTGTACAATTTGGCATTAAGACATAATTAGCGCAGCTGAATATATTTAGAATAGTAATTACGCTATATAAATCCATGTACATTTATTATATTATTATTATATCATGTTCACACAGTTAGAATATCATACAACAACAATAATATAGTTTTGACATTCAGTTTTATTGACATCAGTATAATGGAGCACCCTTTTTTATGAAATAATACATCAACTAATAATACAATATGCGTCTTTCTGTAAAAACGGGGAGAATGCATTTCACTATATAATACAAGCAATCTCCTTCAATTCTATTGTCTAACTATAGTTCTTCTTTTCTTCCATATTCTTTTTTTATGACTATATATAATATTGTACAAAAGACGATGCCACAGTGACACTACAAAGTATGATAACATATTACAAATGACATAAAAATGGGAGAACTGTTTTTACACATTTTTAAGACTCCATAGGCACACATTATTCATATAAAATACAAAAAAAATCATCAATTTTCATTCCATCCCCCCCCCCAAAAAAAATATTAAAATAAAGCAAAATTATTTTGCACTACAATCAAATCAAAATTGATAAAATGATGATTACACTGTTTTTTTTTTTTAAACTATGAATTCAATAACATGGTCCTTCCATTTCCTTAAAAAGCAAGAATGTATATATTCTGCCTATTCATGAATGAATTCAATTGTTCACATCATTTAAAAAAATGCAATAACCATAAATGGATTAAGAATATAAGATACATCAAACGAAAATATCCACAAAATGTAAATGATAAATATGTGTGTTGAAAGAAAGCTAGAAAGTTGACTACAATAGACAGATATGCCCTCCTTCCAGTAATATGCATATGGATAGAAATCAAAATGCAAATCTCCAAACAGCTGAGCCAAATATTTTTGCACGAGAGAAAGCATGATCATGACAATTATATACTTTTTTGTCATCAGACAGTATTTGGTTCAGCTGTATGATTAACACATTTTTATTTCCATTCTCATAAATATTCCTGAAAGCTGGCATACCTGCAAACCAGCTACTGATAAGCATCTGGTTTATATTTCCTATTCAATCAGTCCTGTCTCAACTGAAATGGTTAATAAATACAAAGCATAGATGGAATAGCGAGTGACCAAAATTTACAAGTTATTTGCATAATAATAACAGAACTATAGTAGCAAATGAATCACAATTAGTCAATATGCATTACCATACCGGTACATATGAAAGTATAATAACATTATGAAATGTATCAGTATTCAAACTGTCAACTTTTAACATCACACTTTCACAAACACTTACAAAAGTTACAAAAATTATGAAATTCATCCATTCCCACATGTAAAAAATAATCTACTTCTCTAACACATAGTGAGGCTTATTGCAATAAATATGAGTCAGTAACGTTATTATAATCGTTGTCACATCGATACCCTAATAACTTATATTTGTAATGCTCTATTTTCCTATCAAATAAAAATCCATTGTTCCAGACTTATTGTTTTGTTTCTTAATGTAAACTGTCCATGCTCATGTTTTTATTTGTACAAAATATATATTCTAATATTGTTACTAAATTAACCTTTTTTATAGCGGAGCCTTGGTCTGTCATCTTTTCTTCTTCAATTTTTGAAATTATTCAGAAAAAGTGGCGCCAGAATACGCTTATCCAACAAAGCTTAGAGGCTGTAAACTATCAATGTAATGCATAGAGCCGGGTAATAGTGAGTGTAAAGCTTTCAGCACCATGAGCACCGATAAGGTGGACCTGTGCGCTATACAAGTAGCCACCATTATTATTATTCTGGGCCTCGTAACATACAGTAATAGTAAATACCGGTATTAAAAAAAATCAGAATAATTTGCATAGTAACATTCTGCTTTTATAGTTTGAATTTCATTACTATGATTGCGCAGATCTATACATACAACAAATGAAGCGTGTTGCTTCAGAATAATCTTAAAAAGATTTTAGAAAAACAAATGATTAAGTCTTAGAGCAAATTTTATACTGGAAGTTCTCAATCATCTGATTCTAATGGAACAATATTGACAGAGAAAGGTGATTTTTTTTTTCAATAATTAACCTTGATACAAAATTACAAAAACACCAAATGCATACCATTATTCTAAAGTATGGTATTTCACCGATGAATTTTAATCGCTGTCCAAATAATCATTATCAAACTAAAATGAAATTTGTTAGAATTCATTGACGTGATTATTACAAAGGAAAATTAAAATAATACTACAATACTGATGGGTATGTTTTGCATGATACAGGGGTATATGAGTGAATCAATTGTCACAGGACATCATATACTTATAAGGGGATAATGCTGCTAATAGTTCCCAAAACATTGCATATCAACTTCTTTGCATATACATATCAATAAAGAAATTTAATACGTAAAGAATAATTGATAAAAATAGAAAGTTTCTGAGTGTGCAATGCTTGAGATATCTCAAGTCTACATATCAAATACGTTATTACAATTTCAAAAGTATTAAAGTAATTACTGGTATCCATGCTGTATAAACTACAAACGGTCATTTTGATGCAAACCTCCTTTAAAAATTATCCTTATCAAAGTTCAATGAAATCAGTGACAAAAAAGACTGGGGCACTGTTGGTTTTATCATCAATTTCTCAATGAAGGGAGCTTGATTCAAGTGCATTAATTCAAAATCATGAGAATTTGTGAAAAAATAACCTTTCTAAAAATTTAAATATTTTTGAAACTGTTTATATGGGGCATGGTAGAACAAAAGCACACACTCATAATAAAACTTTCTTTAAATTGAAGTGATCCATACTTGTACCGCAAACATATTCGTTGAAAAACAAAGATCTGCGATGATGATTTCAGTCTAGTAATATCAGAGCAGTGGAGGTGTGTCTATGTACAATCAATGACAAATAAAATTGGAGTTATTGTCTCTTGGAATAAAAGCCATCACCTTTTTAAAATCACAAGGTATACTTCCTTAACAATGAATTAATCCCATTTACAGACATGCTAACCATTCCAGAATATGCTTGACGCAAAATTATTATGTGAATGATGAAAACGGTTGAACAAATTTGAGAGCAAACGTGACATATCACCATGCTCTCTGCAATTCACTTGCGATGAAAGCCACAGATTCATATGATAATATACCCCATGCCTATTCCGAAATGGTTGCCATCTCTGTACTTTTGAAATCACAAGGTACACTTCCTCAACAAATCTATTATTCCCATTTAAACAATTATTTGGTTACATATTTTGCACATTTATATCTCTCTAAAATACAAATCTCCTGAAACCCACTGATATACAAATAAATCTGCAGCATGAGTTTTTAAGTACTATAAGAAGACAGTTAATCAGGGTTAAGAAAGAAATTTAAAAACAGAATTCCATGATTTTTTCCATGACTTCCTTCCTTCCAGGGTTTTCCAAAACGTACACTTTTTGACAGCGACCATCCATTATGATAGCAGAATACGATCAGAGTATGGGATTTGTGGGACACAACACTCTGAAAAAATGCAATTGCCGTGAGCTAAAAAAAAAATTCCATGACTTTATATAAATTGTCCATGATTTACCATAACTATTCGAACCATATCATTTTTCTTCCTTTGTATATTTAACCAAGGGTACACGGGATTCATACATTTTTTGAGAGAAATAACAGTCAGAGCTAAGACTCAAAATTTAGTAAATAATCAAAAAATTATCATGACAGTAATTATGTACGTAAAATAGCAGCAAGTTTCGAAAAATCACGGCACGGGGATTCATTACATGTTTGTACTGCCTACATAATAAACGATTTTCTTACTTCTTTTTTATAATTGATGTCATCGCGTTTTTTTTCTCAAAGCCATAAAAATAACATAGGTAGACCGACAACCTTTCTTCTTTTTTTTAAACTTGAACTAATGTTCATGCACGCTCGGGTTATTTGTAAATGTCTTTGTCTTTCGTCTTATATTACAAATATAGCTCCAGTTGTTTACCCTAATATTTTATTGTCAAATATTAAAAAATAATCCAGTGCCATCGTGGCAGCTGTCTATAAGTTAAAACTCTGCCAAGCATAGTACTGCCATTTGGGAAGAAGGAACATTAAGATCCCAAACCAAAAATTATATATACTGAAATTTGTCTATCCATTTTCACTTCATAAGGGGTTATTTTTTTTATTACACATAAAAAGAACGAAGTCCGGACAAAACAATACCATAATGCATTGCACCTGCCTCCTCCGATGACATCTTTTTTTTTTTAATCCATACACATCAACTGTTTACAACCTTGATTAACAAAGAACTAATGCCAAAACCTTGCTAAATCATATGCCGACTTCCCAACCTCTCTAACAGAAAAACAGGAAGAATTTTTCTCAAAAAGATGGTAGAAAGAAATATCCATAGAAGATTGTACTACAGTGGAAACTCGTTATAAAGAGATCTGATATAACGAAACATCTGTTATAAAGAGGTAACAAATCTGGTACCAGCTCTTAATAACTTATTGCTTTTAACTCTGCTATAAAGAGATTACTGCTATAACAAAGTAATTGTGATGGTCCCAAGCACCTTGTTATACTGAGTTTCCACTCTACAACCATCATGGAAAATAATAAGATGAAATCATAATTTTTGAGTGGTATGGATCGTTTTGTCAAGTCGAGGTGGACAAAATGGATACCAAATGGTACTGTTGTGCTCCAAAAGAAACTGATGTCAATTATTTCTAGATTTCAATACCCCTTATGAAGTGAAAAATGCAAATACAATTTTTGGTTGGTATCTACACACCCTGCACATACCTGCCAACCACATTGTGCTGCACTCAACCCAGGTGAGGTGAATGGGTACCTGGCAGGAATATTTATTCCCTGAAATGCCAAGTGCGCTGGTGGCTGCCGGGCTAAAGCCAGGGTAATAATAATGTAAAGCGCCTTGAGCATTCAGCAATGAGAGTGGATATGTGCGCTATATAAATTGCATATATTACTATTATTATTATTATTATCATAAATGAGAAATACGCCCATATTCTGATTTTTGATTGGCAGGTATGCAGCTGTGGTTATTCCTCCTCCTTTTTATACAGAATAAACATTTGGTCACTGTCCATCATAAAAAAATCTAGTCTAAAAAAAACATTTCATCTCATCATCTACGTCTGTTTATTTTCTAGGCTTTCATACAAGTTACTCATACAAGTGTACTTACAAGTCATGTCTCAATAATATAATGCTCATTTATACATATAAATAGTTAAGTATTTTTTTCCACACTTTTAATATTTTTTCCTTCACAGTTTAAAGTCCATTGTGCAATGTTCGAAGACGTCTCCACCCTCGGATATTGGAAGTGTTGTAGCGCCCTCATGGTTCCGAGCAAAAAAGTGATGGCTTTTCTCCTTGTGCGTCTGTGTATAGGTGCATTTCGATTTCATTTAATCTAAGATCCCGGACGCATCCAGTGTAATATGTATAAGTTGACTCCATACTTCTGGGTACATGGTCTCCTTTACCTGAAGATATAAAAAAGTTGAAAAATTAAGTAAGGATGGGTTAGGATTCTAGAAAATTAATTACTCTAAACAAAAATATCAACCTAAAATCAAAACTTACAAGTTTAACTTCCATGTGGTTTCTAAACCATCCAATTTGAGATATAAATGCATTACAGTGAAAGTCTTTTTCGTATAAATTACGCCGTATTCATTTTGGCTTTGGGTATATAAATTTGATTTGAATATAACATTAATATTTATGAATTGTTGATAGAATCTTAGATAAAGAGTCAAATAGGTCTGTCAATCTAGACTCTGAAAGGAATCACTGACTATGAAAGAAAGGGGCAAATATTTATCTAGTGCAAAACCAATTTGACAGGGTAAACGCTCAAAATTGGATTGTAAAAGGGGAAAGAGATAGAGAGGGAGAAAAAAACATAACAAATATAGAGCCTCAACTTGGTAAATTTTGTAAAATGCATAGCATGTTGTCTATAAATGTCAAATTCCCACATACATCGCCAACAAAATCTCCTTTTGAGATTTGTGGGCTCTGATGAATTGGTTGAGAGAAGGAACACTTACCTAGAAATAAATATCCATCTGTATCTAATTGTGAAGCTCCGGGTCTTGATCTACCCATTACAGGGTTTTCTTCATCCAATTGCACAGACGCAACTGTTGATTCTCTGCAGATATACAAATAAAAGCCGAATGAAATAGTAGAAATATTGATAATGCACATGACCTCCTAATGTGTGGAACATTTCTGAAGGAATTTCTTCATTATTCATCCTACATTTTATAAACAAGGTGTAATGATATTAAATGATAATGACCTTAGTACTTCATAATATGAAGTAAAAAAGGAGAGAATTAAGGTCAAATGTACAAGGAAGTTTGACCTACCAACATAATTGCCCTAATATGAAGTATACGTTTGCGTTGATGTATGCACGCCTTCCGGAATATTTATAAGCTTAAAGAAGAACAAAACCCTGCATTTTATATTCTCTCAGTAGATGGAGAAAAATAAAATGAACCAACTGTGAAAATTTGAGCATAATCCAACAATCCATTCAAAAGTTATGAATTTACAAAGTTATAGTGAATGTCCCGTCATGAGAATCCTCGAGTTGGCAACGCCGACCAATTATTAGTCGTCTACGTTCAAATCTGTGACGTATTTGTGGACAGCTCTCCATTCATTCTGTACACAAAATTTAACAATTTCTTCTTTTTTCA